>PVIA01006696.1:0-93792 GCA_004024845.1 Tonatia bakeri
CTCGGCAGCTAGTAGGATGCCCCCCACCTCCAATATTGAGTAGAGTGGACTCGCCAAAGTTTTCAGGACCTTTCCTCCAGGGGTGGAAGGTGGTGAGAGAGCTAGCTGACTTAGGTAGAGGGGAGGAGAGCAGGGAACCTGTGCTCAGAGTGTATTCCTCAGCCCAGCAGCTCACCCTGCAATGCCCTGTTCATCTGCCAAGCCAACTCTGAGGGCTATCATAGGAGGTGGGCAGAGAAAGACAGATGACCAGACCCTCCATCGAAAGGACAGTGACTGTCTACCTCCTACCTTTGGCACAGGTACCGATGACTCTGACCCCTTGGCTCATGGTCAATGGCAGTAGCTCCCAACTGGCAGTCATGACATGTGTCATGGGCTGAGTATGATCTTTGGTCAATTACCTCTTGGTTTCCTCGCCTCTAAAGGGGTGGAGTTGTTTCCCTGGGTTCTAAGGTGCTTTGCAGCTCAAACAGGTTGTGGTTCTTGGGGGGTGGTCCTGTTCCGTGGCCTGAATATGGCACTGTCATCCAGGCTGTGGTTTAACGAGAACCATCGAAAGTATAGATTATTCTCCAAAGCTCAGCATAGTACCTGGCCCAATGTAAGTGCTCAGAACATTTGTTTCGCGTGACATTGTGAAGAATACAGCTATTCTTTGTCCCTGGTTCCTGGCCCAGAGTTTCAAAATGCCTTGGAATTTCCTGAGTGACAATATGTCTTTTATTCATGAACTTTTTGAGGCTCAGCTTCCTCATCTAGAAATCGGGAAATGACGCTTCCCTTGCATTTCCAGCAAGGGTTCAGGAGTCGACATCCTGGGTTTGAATCTCAGTTCCCTCTTTGACTCTGGGCAGGTTGCTTTTAGTCTGCCAAGCCTCAGTTTCCTCATCTGTTAAATGGGCAGATAATAGCCTCCCCGAAATGTGATAATGAGAAGACACGCATAACACAGTAGTTGAACACCACCGTGTTGAGCAACTGCTGAGTAATTGAGCAGTTGAGTAGACGTAGCGAGCACTCGGTGAACATTAGTGCTTTGATGGTAATGACAGTGGCGATGCTGGTACTTAGCCAAGTGTGAAGGCCAAGTGTCTGTGCTTCCTGAGGGCAGGGTGCCGTCCTGTGTCGTCTCTCCGGGGTCTAGAGTTGCCTGTAGGTTTGCCCCTGGGTGTGGCTGAGTTTAGAAAGGGGTGAGAGAGCATGTCTACAGCGATGCTTGGCTGAGTGTTTATTCTGGGTTTATGACACGGCGGAGTCACGATTCAGCTGTGAGTGTGCGCTGGGAGCAGAGACGGAGGCTTTTCAGGTTCTTGAAATGGGGGAATATGGTTCCCTTAGGATGGGCGCTTGCCTCTCTCTCTCATTAATCATGATCTTTCCCTGCCAGAATGTCTGGAGGTGCTGACATCCTTAGGAGCCCCGGGTGGCTTCGCTCTCCCCTGGTTTCATGCTGGGTTGGAGGCACTCACCATCCCAGCCCTTGGGTCAGTGCCGTAGCTGTGACGGGACGGCGGGGGGGGGGGTCCCCTAGGTACCTCTGCCCTGTGTTAGAGCTTGTGCCCTCCGGGTGGTGGAAGAGCCTTGGCGTTCAGGCAAGGCTGGAGGTCTCCTGCCTGCATTTCTTTATCGAGACTTCTGGGGGGTAGGGTGCAACTTAATCAGGGGGAGGCCCAGATCTTAAAAAGGTGGGACAAATGGACTCAGGGCATGGAGAAGAGCCAGAGGAGCATCTGGAATGCGTACCCAGAAGCCTGGCTTCACATTACTGTCATCAGTGAAATGGCATTTATGACCCCCCCCCCAGCTCCCATCAGGGAAGTGGCACCCAAAATCTTACAGCACAATAAAGACTTGGCAGGACTGCAGAACAAGTGGTGGCTGAGCAGCTCTTCCATCTCACAGCACTTTGTAGATGCCCGGGCCACCGGCCCCTGGGGGCCTGGCAGCCACACAGACCAGGGAGGTGGGCGGAGGGCCCCGGTGTGGAGTTGGAGGCGCATCCAGCCTCCCAGAGGGTGGTCACTGCTCAGCCCCAGCCCTTGTGGTCTCGTGAGAAAGTGGCCCAGTGTTCCTCGATCTTCTGATTTTGTTCCCCAAGAGAAGCAGGAAATTATATCCTTATGGGAAATATCTGTTTTTCAGAGAGTCCCTAACATGGTGCTGGGCATGCGATGGGCATTCCACAGATACCCCCGGAGTGGTCAGGACTGGCCTTTTATGGACTCTGGGTTCTGTTGGGGGCAGTGGGCTACATTTTTGCCCAGCTGCTGTCAGGCCAGCAGGCCAGCAGGAGCTCTTGATACAGCCGTGAGTGAATCCCGGAGTGTGCGAGGCCCCCAGTGTCCCGCCACAGCCACGATCTGGCTTTTCTTTCTTGACCTCTGTTCCCTCCCCCACTTCCGGCCACAAGAATGACGGTCACATCCTCTCTGGAATGTTTCCGATCCTCAGTGGGCCCTTAGGCTGTATACTTCTGGGTGGGGTGGCTCCCAAGGCCTACTGACAGATGCCCCTTGTACCAGTCCATGTACAGTCCTGGGGCATGAAGGTCTCCTTCCACCGGCAGGCCTCAGGGTCAGGTGATAAAGTCAGGTCCAGAAAAGGCACCAGGGGCCAGCTTGTCTGTGGTCTGTGACTCGGATGTCCGGATCCAACAGGACGCCGCTTGCTCGCTTGCTTGCTTGGCTCAGCTCAGCTCATGCCGAGAGAGTTTCAGTCCAAGGCACTCTGACCCTTTCTAGGTGTCGGGAGAATGTTTTTGCAGCTCGGTTACTTGCTGGCATGCATGGGCCAATATCCAAGGTGTGCTCGGAGAAGCGGGAGCTGGGTGTTGACTTTTGCTCCCTGGGATGTGTTCTGGGGAGGAAGTGGGGTTTTCGGTGTGGCCGGTGTAGGATGTGGCTGGGGTGGTGAGCATCACACACCGTGGGTGAGGTTAACATGAACTCTGGGGCTTTCTCTCCCCTTTGTACGTTTGGGCTGAGGTGCCTCAGAAGGAGCTTTGTGGATCGGGGAGGTGCCCTTGATTTTACACGTCTGTTAAACATTTGTACAGAAGTTAGGAGCATCCTTGTTGCTTTTATGTGATAAATATATTTCTGGCCAGTAACTTGTGGAACCTCAGTTCAGTTTCTGTCTTTGTCACCTAGTAGTTCTGTGAGCTGTAACCAGTGTACTTAACCTTGCTATCAGTTTCAGATGCCTTAGTGTGAAATGGGGACAGAAGTCACAGATTGTGGGCTTTCAGTGAGTTATGGAAGGTAAAGCACATAGTGAACACTTATCGACACTAAGTATTTAGTAATGGTTCTTATCCTGATTGTTAGCAGTGCCGCTTGGTATGGTGATGATGATGGTGATGATGATGATGACGGTGACAATAATAATAATAGCGAGGATGGCACTTACTGAGTGCTTACTGTGTGTCGGTGATTCTTTCAAGTCCGTCAGTTAGCTCACTCAACCCTCACCATAACCCCACAAGGTAGGTGCTCTCACGATCTCTGTTTCATAGATGGTCAGACTCAGGCACAGCGAGGTGAAATAACTCACCCAAAGTCACCCAGCTCAAAAAAAATCAGAAGAGCAGGGACTTCTACATCAGAAGATGTGGGTCGCATGCCTATTGCAAAGTGTTTACCTCTCTCAGGTGCCTTCTCTCTCTCTCTTCCCCTGAGTCCCCTTCCCAACTGTGCAGGGTGGCCAGGATCAGTCCTCCCCTGCTCCCCCCACCTTTCCTGGCCCCAGATGGCGCTTAATTGCTCATCCTTCATGTTAGGTGCGTAGCAATCATTGGCTTGCTATCTGACCGTGGGAGAGGTTACTCTGAGGTTCCAAGGAGCTGGAAAACTCAGGACGGAAGTTGGTTGTCATTTTAACTGTCCTGCAGTTCTTATTGTTGGGGTTTAAACAGCACGCCTGTTTTTCAGATTTCTGAACCACTTAAAAGAGAGGCACCGAGTCTAGAAGGTAAAATCAAAATATCACCTTTATTACCGGTAAAGGCTTGGTTGGAGGATGTGGCTTAGGTGTGGGACAGAAGGGGCTTCCTGGTAGGAGCCCCACAGCAGACACATGCAGCCACTCGGTCACATGCGGCCTCGAGCACGAGCACCAGAGGCCTCCTCACGCCGGCTGGTGGGTTGGGCTGGTGTGGTGGCGGGTGGTGCCAGCAGCAGCCCTCCAGGAAGCTCCTGGGGGGAGGAGCAGACCCCTTGGGGAGATGAATGACTTTAAGAGCTGGGTGGAGATGCAGATGGAAGACAGGAGGTTCAAAGGAAAATTTTTCTTTTTGGAAACTAGAATTTGGGAAGAAGCATACTGGCCACAGTTACTATTTAAAGAAATATTCCCCTTCTGCCACCAAAGAAACTCCCACTGCTGTTCGTGGTTCTCCCCAGTTTTCCCAGCACAGCCCGGGGCAGCTGTGTCCTACACTTTTTGATGCCCATGTGGCCTCCCCCAAACCCTATGTGCATCAGGTGTGTGGGCTCCGTTTAGAGCAGATCCAGAATCCGACCCCCTCTCACACCTGCCTGGTGACCTGGCTGGTCCGTGTCCAGCCACCACTGCCTCTGTCCTGGGTGACTGCAGGGCCTGCACATTGTCCCCCTCCTTTCACCTCTCTCCCCATCAGGCTCTCCCAGGCAGCCTTTTAACACCCCAAGCCAGGCCCTGGTGGGGGGGCTCAGTTGGTTGGAGCGTTGTCCTATAACGAAGGGTTGTGGGTTCAATCCCTGGTCTGGGTGCCTCCGGGAGGCAACCAACTGATGTTTCTCTTTCACATCAATGTTTCTCTCTCTCTCTCTCTTTTTCTCTCTGTCCCTCCCCTTCTCTAAAAGCAATGAAATTATATTCTCGGGTGAGTATAAAAAATAAAAATCTGCACTCAGTTCCTAGCCCTCCTCTGCTCTGAACCTTGCAGTGATTCCCGGTTTCACTCAGGGGAGAAGGCCAGGCCCTGGCAAAGGCTTGTGTACCCGCCCCCACCAGCTCCGTGACCCTCAGCTCTTCTCTTGCCGCTGTCGGCTCTGTGCAGCCACACACACCTGTGCTCGGGCTGTGCGTGGCGGCTCTTCCTGCTCAGAATAAATACGCTCTCTCCACGGATTGCTCAGACTTCTCCCTCACCTGCTCCACTTTCCAGCAAGGCCTGCCCTGATGGCCCCGTCGGCAGCAGCACACGGTGTTCTTGCTCCCTTCCACCCGTTCCGCTGGCCACCCATAGCACCCATACCCCTCACTGCACTGTGACGGCCCTCCCTGAGTTAGGATGTAGGTGGATCTGTTTAATCAACTGATGCATCCCAGCCTCCAGGGCAGTGGGTCCAGAATATGGCCCTGTGACAAATAGCAGATATCGGGCCATGTGCATGTGGGGGGGGGCAGGCCACGCCCACTGCCCCTGACCCCATCCTGTCACAGGGCTGCGGTTTGGGTCGCCTCTAGCCCATAAGGATAGTCTGCATTCCAGAGCTCTCACTATATGCTGGCAGCCCCAGGGGCTTCCTTGGAACCACGTGACAAAGGCAGCTGCTATTACCACCTCCATTTTACAGGTGAGAACCCGTGGCAAGGAAAGGATAAGTAACTGACCCAAGGTGACTTACCTGGCACGTGGTGAAGCCGTGTTAGCCCGGGGCGTCAGCTCCCAGAGCCCGTGCCCTTCATCCCCTGGCCTTCCTCCTGCGTCAGGCAAACCTGAATCAGAGCCAGAGCCCTCAAACCCTGTTTGGGTTTAGACGGAGGCTGCAAAGGAACCCTGCGCCGGGTTACTGGGGTGCATTATGGCCAAGGGTTTCCAGGAAATCTCTGTGGGAGGGATGTTTTGTAAAGTGAAGACATCCCTGATAAACAGAGTTATTGCCCCCCAGTCACCTTGCTTTTGGGGTTCACAGTAACACATCAGACTTTCAAAAGTGGAGATAGGCTGATTTTGTTTTTCTTTCTAGGTCCAGGAAGTAGAATTTTGCTGTTAGAAATAAATGACCGGGCCCTAAGGTTACTGAGCATTTAAGAGGTGGATTAACAAAACAACATTTGAATTCAGTTTTACCTTAAAAAAAAAAACAAACACGTTTGACAAGTCCTGTTTGTAACCAGGAAGCCAGCTTCGTGAAAACGCCCCTCCACCGAGGCGCGTCTGGTGTACTGTAAACAGACTGAGCTCCTGTGAGCTCAGGAACGTATAGGAGCTGCTTTTAACAAGGATCCACACTCCTGTTGCCACACAAACAACGGAATCAACCAGCATGTTCCACAAACAAACCTCTGTGTTAGCCACCCACAGCCTTGGAAGGACGCAGGACGGAAGGAGAGGTCAGAAGCCAGGGAGCCGTTAGGGGCTCCTGTTCATTTTAGGAAGTCTGGAAGAGGCTCTTAAGCTTTTTATTGTTTCCATTAGAACCACCACCTCCACAAATGTGTTAGGAAACGTGTCCCTGGGATCCCTTGGGATTCCTCGCGCTCCGTGGTCCCAGCGCATTGGGTAGCCCCCAGCCATGTCACAAGGAGGAAAGTGCCCTGCCTTTCTTCCAGAACGGCATCAGCCAAAGGGGCTGGAAATGCTGTGTGGACTTGTGGCTCCTTCAAGAGCCTTGGACGGGGGGTGGTGGTGGAGGGGGGTGCTGCTCCCTGTGAGAACTGCCCCAAGCAGCCTGCTCTGTGGAGCATGTGCTGGGGCTGCCTGGGGCCCATCCAGGCTCGACCCCTTGGGGGACACTGCTGGTTTCCTTCTCAACTCCCAGGGCCCCCTCTCCTTCCCTGCTTCTCCCAGTCTCCCTGGAGCACAGGGGTGGCCACGTGCCTCAGTCCTGGCCAATGGTTGCATGTTGTCACTGGGTGGGGCTCCCGGGAAAGCTCTGTCCCTGGGGATCGACTCCGGTTTGGTCCTCTGTGCCCTTCTGAGCAGAGTGTGGGTGCCGTGCCTGAAGGTGCAGCGGTAATGCCAGTGCTACTAGTAACAACAGCAACAACACTAATGAATACTACGTGCATCCATGTGTCAAGCACCTTTCTGAAGCCCCTTTTATTCACTCACTCGAGATGGGCAGTGTAATGCTGTCCAGGGGACAGAGAGGGAAACCGTGGCTGAGGAGGGATGGGGACCCTCCCAGGACCTCGCACTAAGTGGCAGAGCTGGGAGCCGGGGACCAGAATTTGTGTCCTTCACCCCGTCGGTGGGCCGCCTCTCACAGACATGAGGGTGCCAGGCCTGTCCCGAGGGAGGTGAGCAGGAAGGGGCCTGGCTGCCTGCCTCTGGGGCACTTGTCGTTTGAGGAAGATGAATCCCTTTCTTGTTACTACAGGCCAAATGCTTTGCAGACTCGATGGGAAGCACTCCGTGCTGTGTGACTTGGACATGCTCCTTGTCCTTTCTTCATCTCGGTCTTCTCACCTGGCAGATGAGGCTCACAGGGGCACCAGCTTGTCTAGAAAAGTGCCTGGCCTGTGTTTGTGCTCCCTTGCTCTGTCTTCACGGTCACAGCCATCGATCTGCTTCTGTCGACGTGCTTGGTGGTGGGGAGACCGAGGTAGCCCGTGGGAGGTGGGCGAGGTGCTGGGGGAGCACCGAGGAGCAGGGAGGAGTGTGAGCAGGCCACTCTGTGCTGGAGCAGCTCTTCCTGAAGCACTTTCTCATACATTCTCTCCTGAGACTACCCCCTCCTGCCAACTCTGCCAACAGCACAGCCCCACACAGAGCCATTCCTGACCAGCCTGGGGCTGAGACTTGTTCCCAGGCAGGCTGTCCATGCCTGGACGGTTGCAGCGGCAAGGGGTGGGTAGGCAGCCTTGGCTTCTGGCGTGGCAGGCGTGGGGGCCAGGTAAGAGCAGACATACAGACATGAGTGAGGGCGTGGGGTGATGTCATTTCCGTTGTGGAAAACAGAACTGATACCTTTATCATTTATTTATTAAATATTTTATTTACTTATTTTTAGAGAGAGGGGAAGGGAGGGAGAGAAACATTAATGTGTGGTTGCCTCTCACATGCCCCCTACTGGGGACCTGGCCGGGGCAACCCAGGCATGTGCCCTGACTGGGAATCAAACTGGCGACCCTTTGGTTCACAGGCTGGCACTCAATCCACTGATCCACACCAGCCAGGGCCAATACCTTTATTTAAAAACCCGGCTTTGGAGAAGTTAGCCCTACAACGAGAGAGTGACTGACACATAGTAGGTGCTCAATACACGTTTGTAGAATGAGTCATGGAAGGAAATGGGCCTTCTTGGCTGTTTCTCATTGAAAGTGCTGGCTTCTGTACATAGGGCACCATCCGGGACAGGCTGCCGGAGGGCGGCTGCTCGTGGTCCCACACCAGCCTTTCCCGACGGAGGCAAGTGCACATTTTTTAGCTACTTTTGCTCTGACCGATACACTGGCTGCCTAACAAAAAGCCAGAGGAGAACTAAGATTTTTAGCAACATGCAAAATGCTTGCCATTCCTCTTGCTTTGCGAAATCATGAGTTAGTTATTTCAAGTTCACATAAAGGTCAGAACTTGATCCACAGGAAGGAGGTTCCCCTTGGTTTATGCTAGAGGAACTTTTTCCCCCTTCTGTTTATTTTACCCAAAGGCTTCTGTTTTTCTCCCAAGTTAAGATCTGGCATTTGTTGTATAAAGTTCTCAGCTTATGTGTGTGTTTTCTTTTCTTTCCTTTTTTTTTTAAGGAGCTTATGATTTGGCTTTAATTTTGATTCTCAGTGATTTTTTTTCTGCCTGTGAGTTCATTTTTTTTCTTCTTCTTGAAAGGCCAGCTCCTCAGTGGGTGCGTGAAGTTCACTTTCAGTTTCAGAGGTGACTGGAAAGCCACCTGCCCAGGCCTTCTGCGAGCTGCTCCCGGCTCGTGTTTCCTTCTGTTTTCAGTTGCTACGCGCGACCGTGTCCCACCAAGCACACGGGCTCTTCTCCGCGCCCTTTCACCCTTTTGTTTTTAGTGGCCATGGCACAAGTGAGTCCTCTTTCCCCTTTTTTGGGAGTGGGGGAGGTGAAGGTCCTTGAGCCTTGACATTGTCTTGGCCCCTTCTCTGGGAATGGAAGGTCTCTTTTCCTCGGGGCTGGGGTGGTGTAGAAAGTGGACAGGGTTGGAACTTTGAGGGGCAGATGCTAAGGGGCCTGAATGGCGAGGCAGAGACTGGGCTGCAGCCCAGAGTTGTGGTTGCGGGGGGCAGTTGCCCCCGGCCTGGGTCACTGCCTGGGCATTGCCTGGTCAGGTGAGGCTGCCTGAGCCCCTCCAGGATGCTCAGAATGTTTTCCTGTGGAGCAAGGGGCGGAGAATGAAGCTACACGGCAGCCAGTTTAGAAGAGTGACTGGGAGGAGGCCTTCTCCCCCTGCCCTGGGTGGACCTCAGACCTGTTCTCCCAGGGGCTAAGTGACAGTCCCTCCCAGTCCTCCAAGCCCAGTCAACGTGTGGCCCTCCTGGGAGAGGGGTCCTTTCCAGGGTTCCCATGCCCTCCTCTGCACTCTTCCTGTCTTCTTTCTCACCCGATGGTGCCATCAGCTTCCCCTCCATTACACAGATTTGTATTTCTAAGTTCTAGAGACATCTGTTTAAGCCTTTTTCCTGTTCGTAAATTGTATATCTTCTATTAGGTTCTAAAACTTTTTTTTTAAAGGTTTTTTTTTTTTTAAAGATTTTATTTATTTATTTTTAGAGAGGGAAAGGAGGGAGAAAGAAAGAGAGAGAAATATCAATGTGCGGTTGCTGGGGACTGTGGCCTGCAACCCAGGCATGTGCCCTGACTGGGAATCGAACCTGCGATGCTTTAGTTCGCAGCCTGCGCTCAGTCCACTGAGCTATGCCAGCCAGGGTGTTCTAAAACTTTTTAAAGTAAGTGTCTTTCTGTGATGGCGTGATCCGTTTGTACAGAGCCCATCGCAGATTACAAAGTATTTTATGCCTTCTATTATAAACAGTAATAGCGAAAGACTTACTGTGATCCAAGGCTCTGTGCATTCTAACTTGAGCCCTCCCTTGCACCACGGTTATCACCCCTGTTCAGTAGAGGGGGGAACCAAGGCAACAGGAGCTGAGAAGACACTCCTGGGCTGCACACTGGCCAAACGGAGGGCTGGGGTTTGAATCCAGGCAGTTGAGCTTCGATGTCTTGGTGTTTAACCACCAAACCGAACTGGACTCCATATGAGCAGGCAGGATTAGGAATCATCACCCTTATTTTACTTCTCAAAAATGGAAGCCTCTTATCTTTTTTTTTTTTTTTTGAAAAAATTCTCTTAACGAATTCAAAAGCAATTACTGCAGGAACAACTGAAATAATACAGGTGTGTGAAAGCAGAAAGTGAGGGCCCTGCTGCCTTCCCTCGACCCTTGAGTTCGACCAGACTGTTAACAGGACGTATCCCCACGGACTATCCATTTGCGATCCTTATGCATTTATACACAAGTATCATAGCATACATAATTACACTACTGGGCCCCCCGCCGTCGTCCTGCAGGTGGTGGGACAGAGGCTCAGGTGTTAAGTCTACTCCAGGGCACATGGTGAAGCTGAGGAAGAGCCTGCCCTTGAACCTCAATCTTCTGTCTCCACTGTAACCTGCCTCCTGGGGACCGAGCCAGGGGCTAGTTTTATGTGAATCCTCCAGCTGTGTTGCTGACAGATGGTTTTTGACATAGCTGTGGGCACCTTCCAGGGTCATAATTAAAAAGGGAATAGGCTTCAGACAAAGAGAGAATAATGCAAATTTCCAGTTTCGTTGAGAACATCTGAAACTTGTGGTGGGGCTGCAGAGAAGAAGGAAGTGGGACGATTCTCTTTTCTCCCCTCTCTCGTGTTTCTCTCTTCCAGAGGGAGATGAGATTAGGGGGCCTCCTGGAAGAGTCCCTTTTCTGTGATGAAACCAACCTCTTCCTTCTGCCCCAGGGCAATTACATCCAGATCCGTGCCTCCTGGAATCCTCCACCAGCCTGGAGTAGACACCACTCCACGAACAATGAGGGGAAGGAAAGGAAAACCAAGTGTTAGTCCGCGGTGCGGATGACTTCCTCAATGCAGGACTCGGGCTTGTACTTAGAAAGTCCCTACTTGGAGGGCTCCCGGGAGGACGTGCGCGCAGGATCTGCTTTCACTCTCCGCGTCCTATTGTCCAGGAAGGAAAACTGCGGGCTGCAGGGGGGGCCCTCTGGCTGTGAGTCCCTGTGGAAGTCGGACAGCGTTATCCTGGGAGGCTCTGCGCGCTCGATCGGGATTGCACTGTTAGGCGACTGCGAGGATCCAAACCACAGCTCTGCACCCAGGGGCAAACCACAGGAAAAAGAAATCGGAACACGCAGAGAAAATAGAGGTTCCCCAAAGCATGCATTAATGTTTCCCTCAGAGGAGAGTCTTTTAATTTATGTTTGAAAGACGGATCCAACTGGTTTCCTCTCCCACAGCAGCTAAGAGAGGCCTGTGGAGTAGAACAGAGAGCCAGGGTGGAGGTGGGAGAGACTGGGAATGGGAGAAGCGTGTGCTTAAACGACGCTGTAGCCCCCGGTGGGGCGGGGGTAGGGGGGCTTAGGTGCTTTGTTTTTCATGAGTCTGCAGAAAGCTCATATCTCAACAGGCCTGCAAGATATTAATCCGGCACAGTGTGTACCGGCTGCTAATCAAATGGATGGGCAGCCTCAGAAGACTGAGCGATGACCAGGGTAATAATACTAAGCTCAGTGTACTCAGTTCAGACCTGTGGACAGTGTGAAGCACACAGGTCTCTATCATTTCTCTATTCCTCACGAGGAGAGGCAGCGCAGTTGAGGTAGACATGTGAGTGATGGCGAGACTGATTATTGATGGAATAAATGGCCTACCTCAGGCAGTAAGAGCACTGAATAAACATTTATGAGTCAGTGGATACAGATTAGGAAGTATGCAGGTTACTGGGAGCAGTTAGATGAGAAGACATGGACCTTGTGTACAGGGAGTTTGCCCTTGGAGGTGAGATATGGACCTTGTGTGCAGGGAGTTTGCCCTTGGAGGTGAGACATGGACCTTGTGTGCATTCAGTTTGCCCTTGGAGGTGAGATGTGGACCTTGTGTGCATGTAGTTTGCCCTTGGAGGTGAGACATGGATGCTGTGTGCATGTAGTTTGCCCTTGGAG
Source organism: Tonatia bakeri (assembly GCA_004024845.1). Taxonomy (NCBI): domain Eukaryota; kingdom Metazoa; phylum Chordata; class Mammalia; order Chiroptera; family Phyllostomidae; genus Tonatia; species Tonatia bakeri. The sequence continues at coordinate 12,109 of PVIA01006696.1, forward strand.
GTGAGACGTGGACCTTGTGTGCATTGAGTTTGCACTTGGAGGTGAGACCTGGGTGGTCAGAGGTGAGGTGGGAGGGAGAGCGAAAGCAGGGGCACACAGAGCCAGGATGAGCCATGCATCACTCTGGCCCTGCCACTTAGCTCCTCCAGGGGTGCTGGCTGGGTCCCTCTCCTCCCTAGTCCTCACCTGGTTCACCTGTGAAATGGAGACGGTGAGGGTTCTGCCCTTGGAGGTGTCCCATGAAGATGAAGTGCGAGAGGCGAGGAAACTGCCTTTGCACACCGCCTGGCACATCTGAGAGCTGCTGCTCTTCTCTTCATTTTCCTTCCATCCCACATCTGCCCCCGGCGGGGGATCCAGGACAGCTTCGAAGGGGACCTGATTCTTAAACCCAATCTCGAAGTCATCATACTAGGTGCAAAAGAGGCGATGCCAGCTGAGAATGATTCCAAAAGGCTGCTGTGGAAGGTGCACTGTCAGTCAGTCGTTTATGTGGAACCCCGTGTTGCCTGCTGGTGGTCGGAAAATGCAGTTCGACTGCACAATACTTCGAGTTGGGACCACGATCGCCATTCGCGATGCCAACGGGAATGGCATCTCAGCATTGGCCCTCCATCGAGAGTCAGCGCTGTCGCAGAAATGCTGGGTAGCCGAAGTCATGAATGGAAGTCATTTCTGTTCCCAAAGTGGTATTTATCTCCCATAAATATCTTAGCCCCCGCCAGCTAATTACTCCTCCCAGGTTGAAAAAGTTATCCTCTGGGGCTGGGCAGCAGGTCGACTTTGTCTTTGGGGCTGCATCAAATGGCAGACCCGCGTCCTGCGACGGTAGATTGCTGTGGAGATGGTGGGAATGGCTCGTGGCCGCTGGGACTCATGGAGGCCGCGGTGGGTTTGGGTCTCCTAGCTCAGGCTCACTATCCAAATTCTTTTTCTTTCGCTTCCTCTGCTCCCTTCAGCAGGTATAGCTGAATTGTTTTTGCTGCTGCGGGTCATCTGATTTTAAATACAAATATGCCATTGCTGAGAAGTTTTGTTTTATGTATTATTCAGTGTGGAAGATTTCTTAATGTATACTTCCTTTTTTATCCCCTGGGAATTTACCAACAGCAGCAAGAATCATTCATTATTATTGTTTGGAGGGAAAGACTATTTTTATATAATTAAAAGTGGCTTTGGCATTTTGAAATGTAGAGGGATGTTTGATAATTTAGTGTTTTATGATAGCTGGTCTGAATGTCATGGGATTATGCTAATTGACATAGCGGCATTACTGTCTGTTTTTTGAGGGGTAGAGGGAATTGGTTTTCCTGGGGTTGCATAATTGGTTCACTAGCACTGCAGACAAGCTAAAAAAAAAAAGGATTACAGACCATCTAGTTCATCCTCCTTTCATTGAAGGGAAACTTCTGTAAGGTTCTGAGCAGCTATAATAACATACGGTTACAATGTTAACCAATATGATAACCAGTGAACTAACAGTGACCGTTGACTGAGCTCTTCCTACAAAACACTGTGGGAAATACCAGTGGAGGTGGTAAGAAGTATCAGACTACCAGGTCCTTGGCACTGAGCTTAGTCCTGGGTGTATTTCAACAGAGGATTCCTAACAACTACCCTAACAGAGATAGCACTATCCAGACCCCCCTACCCCCACATGCAGGTGAGGAAATGTACAGAGTCAGGCGCCTTAACTTAGAATCGTCTCATTCAAAAGCCAATGACTTTCTGTTTGGCTTGAATTTTTCTGGTCTGTGGTTCTAAATGAGGTGGTCATAAGACTGCTGGCGTGCGAGATTGATTTTAGATGCTACGCAGATGAATATTTATTTTAATAGTCATCTGTTTTAATATGCATTTGGGAAAAACCCAGAGAGCGAAGAACCTCAGGGCTTCTTGAATAGTATTGTGTAGAGTGAGGCCACATTCATTTCAGTGAAATATGTAGATCCGCTTACAGAAAAATCCTAAATAGATAAAAACGTGGGTGGTTTGTGGCTGTGGCAAAAATGATGATGGTGGTACTTGAATGAGTGAACTCATTTCAGCTCATTGGTTTGGAGATATCATTCCATCGATCATGTGGTTGTCTCGGTCAGAAAGTGTTCACAGTGGGTGGTCTCTGGGCCTGCGCCTCTTGCTCAGTAGTTCTGTTTGGTTCCCCCGGAGCCACGCAGCGGGGACCTGCACATACCTTATTTATTCCCTTTGGTGTTTTTTCTCTGGATTAAACATCTCCCGCCATCTCAGCCATTCCCCACGTGCTGTGGTCATTCCTTACTGACAATATTTCTTCTAAAATGCAGGCCTCCCCAGGAGGTCAGAGTCTGTCCTGGACTTTCTAGAAATACTGCTTCTGCATATGACGTTGAACTTCTTCAGTCGGTGCTCGGGGCGGCCAGACCCCCCATCCTTGCCTCACCTCTTGATGGTTTTCTTGTCTGTAAAGTGGAGAGAGGACAGGTCTGTACGATGCTCAGTGAAGCGCTTGCACAGAGTGCTGGCGCTGCTGTCAAGTAAATCGCTCCCCCCGATGCCCACGGACCATATTCTCTGATGGTGGCTCTTCCATGTGAGCTGGTCAGCTGTGACTTGAACATTTACAGATGTGGGACTTTGGGCCTCATAGCAAAAGGACCCCTTCCTGATTCCCTTGATCAGTTTTTCCTTTCAAATTAAAAAAAAAAAGGATGTTTAACATCTTTTCACTTTCGAGTTGAGTTTCTCTCTTCTCCTTTTTTCTGGGTGATGGTTGAAGTTATGACTTTAAAAATTTTATATACTCATGATACAAAATAAACCGATGTAGTTGAAAGTGTCTAAAAGGTTTTTTTTTTTTTTGCATTTTTAGTGGACCCCTTCACTTTGCAAGTCTTTAGGACATTGTAGTTAAGACAGTGTGTGGCATTTTATGCATATCTTTGAGGACAAAATTGTACTTAAAACATATGAAGTTCTTTTTAAACCAAACCAGACAGGAAAAAGCTTCCTAAATTTTAAAAATGAGAAAAAGGTATTTCCAGTACTTTTTAAATTTGAGAACTTAAGGTGTCTTCTGTGTGCTGTGTTCTCTGTTCCCAGTTTGTCTTTGCAGCAGTGACGATCTCGGCTGCCTTTAGTGTTAGCTTGTGGGAGCGCTGGGCTGGTCTGCGTGTGCGGGTCGGGGCAACAGCCGGTTTGCAGTTGTGAGTACGTGAAGCAGAGTACATTTTTGTATTGTTATTCATTATTTAAAACATTTTTATTAAAAAAAATTTTTTGATTTTAGAGAGAAAGACAGTGGGGGAGAGAAATATTCATGTGAGAGAGAAACAGCGATTGGTTGTCTCTCACCTGCTCCCTGACCGGGACCGAACCTGCCACCCAGGCATGTGCCCTGACCTTGAATCGAACCTGCGGCCTTTTGATTTACAGGCTGATGCTCAACCAACTGAGCCACACTGTCCAGGGCTAGTAATGATTGATTATTGTATTATTTTCCATATGAACAACTTTAAATCTACTTTTGTTCCTCCTTGTACTTAGAGACCTTTACTTGATAAAAATCATGTTTATTGTACCTGAATTTGTAATTATCCAGCATGAGACCCAAATTAGTATATAGTCTTCAGATTTGAGACAACAGTGCACTATGAAAGTTGACTTAATGTGGGTAGTAGCTGAGTCTCTGTCCGCCTGCTCCATGATCTTGGACACAATCTTAACATTTCTTAGCCTCCTTATTGGTTCAATGGCACAGTTAGACCCTTTCTCCCTGCAACTCACATGAGTGCTGGGAAAGGTGGTGTGAGAAGAACCAATCACTGTGCCAATGCATGCTGGGTGAAACCATGAAGTTCAGCGTTAACGTGCTGGGCAGGAAGACTTTGAACTTTAGCCCTTAGGTCCGTGCTTCAAAGTGTTTTGACCCTCTTGTTTCAACTTCTCTGAAGTTCAGTGTGGCATAATTTTTAGGTGTTTTTGAGAATTCTAGAGCACTTACGGGGATAATTGGTGAGGTTATGGAATTCCACCTGGTCAGAGCCAGGAGTCATTGCTCACGACATGGAAGGATCTCACCTTGTGTTTGTTCTCCACAGGTTTTGCACGTTAAATGAACCCAGTACAGGTGCAGTGAGGGGAAACAGCGATACGGTCAGACCTGATTTTTCTTTGCAAACAGGAACTGGGGAGTGCACCTCAGATAAGCATTCACTTAAGGAACACAGAGAATTCTTGAGACTCATCGAATCTCCCAGAGTCTCTGGTCTTTGTTTGTAACTAGTAGCTCTGTTCTAGCCTCTTGTGCCTTCTTCAGAGAATTCAAGACTATTCGGATGGTTGACCATGTATCTGACTTGCTTGTTCTGAAGCCCTTGGTGGCTGCTGTGTTCTGCCACATTTCCCCTCAGCGTTCCCCGCCCTCTACCATGGGTCCCGTTCCTGCCTCACTTCCCCACACACAGGCCACGTTCTGGTTCTACCAGCTTGCCTCTTGTGTTCCTGCTGAGTGCCAGGGGTTCGGGCCTTCTGCGTGCCATGCTCTCCCTTCCCTGCTGTGTCTACTGAAGTCCCGGTCAGTATGGTTCCGTCTCGAAGGCCTCTTGTTCACGAAGCCTCTCATGACCCCAACCATACACAGTTTTCCTCTTCCTGGGACTCACTTGTGGGAAGAACATGTGGCTTGACCTGAGTTCAAATTCCCACCTGCGTGTTGACCTGAGGAATAATCTTGAGTGGGTCATGCCCTCAGACCCTAGAACAGCTGGCTTCTAGGAGACGGTAGATATAGCTGGAGCACCCAACACAGGGAGAACCCTTAGATTCTCTCCGAGTGCTGGTGTCTTGCCCCTTCTGTGTCCCTGATGGTTTTCACATTTGTTGTTATATTCGAGTTTGTGTTTATGTCTTACCTTGCTTTAGTAAATCATAATCTTATGAAAGAAGATGCTGTCTTTTGTTTTTTTCCCCGGAGTCCCCAGCACAGGGCTTTGTACAGGGCAGGGCAAAAGTAGGTTTACAGTTGTCTGTATGGAAAACGACACAATAATAAAGAATAATACAGGAATAAACTCTGTTCCATGCACTCACAACTGTAAACCTAATCTTGCCTACCCCCGTATGTAAACAGGTGTTCTGCCGGCTTCCGTAGAATCAGGTTGGGCTGCGGTTATGTGGCTAAGCAACGAAATCTGGGAGCTCTGGTGTTTAAAAGGGCCTTCTTCTCCTTTTTCTTCCTTGTGTTTCTGTCCCCTCCTCATCTCTGGCTTCCTTCCATTTTTACTTCCTTTATACTGAGAAAGCGCCGAGCTCACTTCAAAGACTGGACTTCAAAGCCCCCTTGACTGAGAGCTGCTCGCCACTGAAGCCTGTAGGAGCTGGTGTCAATGGAAGACCTTGTGTCGGTTGCATTTAAGAGTTTTTCGGGACTTCTATTTTTACAATCCTTTTAAAGGGAAAGAGGAGGGTTACAGTAACATCTGCTTCTTTAAAAAAAAAATCAAACATAAGCCAATGTAATTCCAAAAAAAGTTAAGATAGCATTAAAAAAAAAACAAAAACGAAAGCGATTTACAATTGGTGGAAAAATGACTTTTCTAAAAAAAATTTCTTTTGCTGTTTTGTCCTACTTACAAAGGCTTAGGACAGGAATCTAGTCTTAGCTGACGTGCAACGTTTTTGCGAGATGGCCCAGCGGGGACAGCAGAAGATGGGGCTGGGGCTGGCAAGCCCCCATCCTAGCTCTCGTTGGAGCTGTGGGTGTGGGCGGAAGGAGACCGGAGGGAGATTAAAGACCAGTGATCTCCCACCATAGACCCTTTGATGCTCTGTTGGCTTTTTGAGGCTTGGAGTGACTGACTCTCCCAGGAATGTGAAACGGAGCCCTCCTAGTTTCTGTGGTAGTCCTCACATGTGTTTTCCGAAGGCCTACTGTGTGTTTCAGCATCATGCCAACCCTTCCCCAACAGTCTTACTGAGCTTGGGCCTGAGCCAAGATGCTCTTCATGATCTAACTTTTGTCACCCTCCCAGTTATATGCACCCCCCCGCTGCACCCCACTCCTCTGAATAAACCTTTCCACCCTAGAATGCTTCTCCTGCTCTTAAACCCGTACATCTTACTGGCTTGATGAATCCTTATTTGCCTTGTTCGAGGGTTAAGTCCTTCGTGGAGCCTCCTCCCAATTTTCTCTCAGCAGGTTGCTTGGCTCTCCAATATGGCCTTGTGAACATCAATCAGAATGTTTATTTTATTCTTTGATAATTCTCTATTTACACTGCTGTCTCTGCAGATTGGAAGCCCTTTGAGGGCCAAGTGAGTGGCATAAACCAGTGCCGTAGGAATTGAGACCAAGCTGAGGTTAGGTGATCAGAGAAGAGATCTGTGTCAAATCGATAAGGATGGATATGATTTATTTGCAAAATTGAAGAGAATGAGCTTAGTCGGTTCAGGCTATTGGAAGACATGGGTGGAAAGGTGTTTTGAAGCCTGAATGAGACAGGCCTCAAATGCCAGCCAAGATGGGAAATGGAATGATTAAAGTGGAATTTTTTGGGTATATCTGCCTGGGTAGGAGTGAACAGGAGGGATTTAAGGGGTAGCGAGAGCCAAGAAGGCCAGGTTGGAGAACATTGCTGAGGTCTGGGAATGAGGTGACAGGAGTGTAGACCCAATGATGGTCTGCCACCTCCTCCTGGATAGCCAGAGAGCTAAGAAAATGTGTTGTGACTTGTGGAAATCAATATGAAGTTCAAATGTCAGTGTCCAGAGTCAAGTTGTGTTGGAACCCAGCCATGCTTACTCATTTCCGAATTGTCTGTGGCTGCGTTCACACAAGCCTGCCAGCCGTGAAAAGTTGAAACAGAGACCATGTAGCCTGCACAGGCTGAAATTTTTACTCTCTGGCCCATTATAGAATAAGTTTGTTGACCCCTGGAATAGACTAACCAGGGCGAATGAGCGTATCAATGGAGAGGAACGGGTTGACCGGATCAAGGGGCATTTTTGAGGAAGATGCCAGACAGGGGAGTTTTTGCTGTGGTCGGTCCTCCCTTCTCCTGTGTAAGACCGCGTCTCGGTGATGGTGCTCCAGGTGTGGGCATCGTTGGGCAGGGGGTGTGGAAGGGTGGAAGGACTGTGCTTTATGATGGAAGGACTGGGCTGGTCTTAGGGTTAAGCTAGACCAGCTGGGTGGACGCAAGTTCAGCGTGGGTTCTTCGAACCTAGACCAAGGGACAGCTTGCTGGCTGCTGAGGGGGTAGGACAAAATGAGAGTGAAGCTGAAAGGCCCCCACCTGCCTGACCAAGGGAGTCTGGGGAGCTGTGGGGGAGGAGCGGCCCTCCAGGTGGCCTCCTGTCTGGCTGCTGCCTCTCAAGGATGTGCTTGTTGTGCGGCCTAAGCAGTGGGAACTCTTTGTTGCTGGCTGTTGACACTTCTTTTCCCTGCCTTTGGGGCTGAGAGAGGAAGCTGATGACTCCCTTTAGCCCTGAGTGAGGAGGATGGGAGGCCAACTTCCCCACTGTCCCGTGCCTTCTCGAGGGGGTGGAGGGGCAGGGAGTATCACCCACAGAGCTCTTTGTGCAAGAAAAGATACAAAGAAGCATGGGGTGGCAGAGAGGTCCAAGAGGAACATAAAATGGCCTGAGGCGTGCCCCGATCGGGCCTTGGGAACTCCGAAATGGGCATCTCAGACAACGAATGGGCATCTCAAATGCAGAGTCAGAGGGAACATGCGTTAACAATCCCGGGGACTTCATCTTACTGCAACCTTGGGGAGCAGCTCATATCCCCGCTTTGTAGGTAAGGAAAGTGGGGATCAGAAAGGCTAACATGCCCACGATCTGATAGCTACGAATGGTAATCAGACCCTCGTCAGTCTCACTTCCCAGCCCGTGTTCTCAGCCAATAACAGCAGGTGCACATCAGACTGTTCCGAGCAGCTTCCTCGTTCCTGTTTCCATTGTGTTCAGTCCATCCTCTCTTTCTGTTCATGCATGGGTATGAATTGTGTATTCATTCAGTATGTGCTGATTACCCTCAGGAAGCCAGGAGGATGCTGGGTTAGGTGAGGATGAGTGGGACACGACCTTGGTTTTGGCCAAGCCAGAGGGAAAGCCAAAGGCAGGTCAAGGTAAGGAATGCCTGTCCTATGGCATTCTCCCCACCGTCTTGACCTCAGCTCTAAGGTCCCCTCTTCTGTGAAGCTGCCCTTGACCACCTCTCCCTGCTGCGCCAGACAGAGTGATTTCTCCCACCTTTGAGCTCCTGTGGCTCCTCATGCTCTGTCTTTAGCCTTTCACACTGTGTTGTGTTTCCCTTGGGTGCTCAAGCTAACGGCACGTGTCACTGATTTTCATAGTCCCACTTCACAAGCACAGCACTCAACTTACCAGGGCGTTTGGCACATGTTCAGTGAGTGAATGAATGCAGACCCGGGTTGTCAGTGGTTCTCAAACTTTATTTTGCAAAAGAGTCATTTGAGGAGCTTGTTAAAGATTCCAACTCCAGAGTTCTACCCCTGGGGATTCCTCTAGGTTTGAGATGGGACCCCAGAATCTGCCTTTCCCCCAAAGCACCCTGGAATTTCTGATGCGGGTGGTCTGCAAGCCACATTTGGAACAGCTCTGGCACAGGTGCCGAGCCTTCTGGAATACAGACAGGAACCAAACATTAAAAATAGCACTCCATTCATTTTGCTTGTGCTGAGACGCCAAGTGCCCCCTCCTGCCGGTGACAGGTCCGGATGTGGGCCAGTTCTCAGCCCAGGGAAAATGAACAGTGTCTTCTCCGCGGTGCCCAGAACAGTCTGAGTCAGTGGAATGTGCCGGCCAGTCAGGCAGAAGGGAACTTCAACTTCTTTTTTAAACCTTGGTGGGAACTGTTGGCAAGGAGAACTGGGAGGAGAGGAAGTGCGATGTGGGGTTTGAGGTTGGCCCGTGTCGCGGGGCTGGCTGTGCTGCCGAGGGCCATTGCTATATATGCCCCTTTCCTCTCGAAACAGCCACTTCCCCAGTGGGGCTGTGTGTTGGTTTGCTGCCACAAATGCGGCTGCTGTCGGAGGGGCCTCCTGGGATGTCCAAAGAGAAAACTGGGCTAGGCTGTAGCCAGGGCTTCTGGGCGACACAAGAGAAGTGGCTGTGGCCCCTCTCACACCTCTGGCTCATTGTACGATAGCAGAGGGAGTGGCTTCAGGGCTCTGGGCTTGCTTTTCCATCTGTGAAATGGGTGGGGTGAAGGGGCAGAGGAATAAAGCTTGTTTCTTCTCCTGAAAGGGATGTTCCGTGGCCAAGATGGAACACAGGGCTCTGTTGTCGGTGTGATGCTATTGACGAAGGCTCAGGAAGTTCAGATTTCGGAGTTAACTCTTCGAGTGTGTCGGGGAGCAGGGCCAGGCCTCTCGGTCAGTGCTGTGCTGGGCACAGTCCCCTAGAATCTCAGCTCTAGGAGGACAGGGATTGGTCTGTCTCTTCACCTCTGTGTGCCCACTGCTTAGAGTTGGGCCTGGCACGCAGCAGGTCTCCATAAATATGTGTAGAGGCAATAGCTCCAAATACCGGTGTCTAGGAAGCACCAGGCTCCACCCCTGTCTTCTTCTCAGGTTTGACTTGCTGTTTGGAAAGGGGGATTGTGGCAAACCAGGACATTTTTGAAGGAACAAACTAAGCTTAACCATTCGTTTTGAGTGTTTCGTCCATTTTCTCTTCCTTACGTGAAGAAATACAAGAGCTTAAGGAATTGGTAAAAAATGGTATGGGTTCAAGTTCCGAGTCCATTACCCTCTAGGTGAACCTCTTTCAGACTCAGTTTCCTCGTCTGTGAAGAGATGAATGACATCCACACCAGGTCACCTCTCAAGGAGTCGTGCAGGGCTCGTGTGAGACTGCGCGTGAATCTGCTGTGTCTGCAGAGTGGGTGCAGCAGTGACCCTGTGTGCAGGCAGGTAGGGTGGCGCGGTCAGCCTGCTGGCGGGGCAGGCGCCTGGCTCCCGAGGTCTCCCCCTTCTGGGGCAATTGGAAAGGCATTCTGCCTCAACGTTGGGCTCTCCATTCTTCTAGGGAAGCTCACCCCCTGCCCCACCTCCCTGTTGCCTGTGTCCACGGGTATTTTGTTTTTTAAAAAAATACCCCATATATCGCCCTGGCTGGCGTAGCTCAGTGGATTGAGCGTGGGCTGCGAACCAGGCATCACAGGTTTGATTCCCAGTCAGGGCACATGCCTAGGTTGCAGGCCATGTCCCCCAGCAACCGCACATAGATGTTTCTCTCTCTCTCTCTTTCTCCCTCCCTTCTCTAAAAATAAATAAATAAAATCTTAAAAAAATTCCCCATATTTTATTGTGGAAACCCTTAAATCAACAAATCCCAGACTGGCTGAAGTAGGCTTCCCAGGCAAGCCACATGGCCACATGCAAATGCCTGGCACAGCACTTGGTTTTCCCACTAGCCTTGCCGCTACCTGACGTTAGAGTGCGTATGTACTTCTTTGTTCTGTGTGGTCTGCCTTCTCCACGAGAGTGGAAGCTGCGCAAAGGCAGGGCTGGGTTCGGTTTGCTGCGGAATTCTCAGCATCCGGCACAGTTGCTGGCATGTAGCAGGTGCCCAGGAAAAATGCTTGTGGAGTGAATGAATGAATACTTGTGTTCAGTGGGTGTGAACTTCTTTGACCGGGGTCTAGATCAGTGCTTCTCCAAGAGTGGTCCCGAGTTTTCTGCCAGTTCCTGAGACTCTTTCAGGCAGTATGCATGGTCAAAACCATTTTCATAATAATAGTGAGCAATTGCTTGCCTTTTCACTCTCATTCTCTCATGAATGCAAATCTCAGAGAACCAGTGTTTTCCAATTAAGCGCTGCAGGAGGGCACGATGCCGTGCAGGACAACAAAGAGCCAAGTGCACTGGGTGCAAAAACCAGTGGGTTTTCATGGATAAAAATACGAAAAGTCTCCAACCTCGTTCTGGGTTCCACATTGCAACCACTTTTCACAAAAATTGATTTCCACTTGTCCTGTTTGGTGTAGTATCAAGGAAAAATATACACCATTACTGAAAGGCTATGAAATTCCTCCCTTTCCGAAGTACATGCTTGTGTGAGGCCAGGATTTCTTTGTGTACCTTAGCCCCTGGAATCTCTTGTAATAGAGTAAATACAGAAGCACATATGAGAATCCAGCTGTCTCTTCTTCAGCCAGGTATTAAAGAGACTGGCACAGCCCTGGCTGGTGTGGCTCAGTTGGGTGGGCATTGTCCTGAAAACTGGAAGGTCGCCTGTTTAATTGCTGGTCAGGGCACATGCCTGAGTTGTGGGTTTGGTCCTGGTCTGGGAGTGCATGGGAAACAACTGATTGATGTATCTCTCTCACCTCAATGTTTCTCTCCCTGTCTTTCTCCTTCCCTTCCCCTGTCTCTTAAAAAAAAATTAAATAAAAACAACCTAAAAAAAAGAGACCAGCACAAATCTAAAATAATGCCTCTCCTCTCATGACACTTTTTTTTTGTATTGGGAAATATTATCACTTTCTATAAGGGGGTTATTTTTATTAACAGGTAATAGATTTATTATAAAAAGAGCTAGCTGGGGTCCTTAATAATTTGTAAGCGCAGAGAGGAGTCCTGAGACGAAGCAGTTTAAGATGCCTGGTATAGGCGGAGCCCCAGGGGCTGAGGAAGACACTGTTGGTCCTGTCAATCATGCAGGATGGTCTTCTAGGTAGGCGGGTGGTGAGTGTTTGTTGAGCATCCCCAGGTCAGGAGGTGCCTGTGTGAATGATGTGTTTGCCTTTCTAGCCACATGGCTTTAGGCAAAACTCTCTCTGGGCCTTGCTTTTCTCAACGATTGGAAGCTGGGCCTGGGGGTTGGGGGTGGATGGTAAGACAACGTCTTGGGTCTCCTCCGGCTCTAATATTTTCATACATGATTCTTGGAACCTTCTCTGCATGCCAGCTCTGTTTGCCCCTCTGAAAGCGATCAGTGAGAATGGAAACAGAGGAGGTTTCAGAGAAAATGCGAGGCTTACAGCCGAACAAGGTTGGACTGTGAGGCAGGGAGGAATTTAGAAGCGGGGACTATGGCTTCTTGCGGATGGCCGAACTGAGGTTCCGTGTCCCAGACCTGAGACTCCGGTGGAGGTTCAGTTACATTGATTCTGGGTCCAGACTCTCTCTAACCTGTGGCCTGGAGCTCTTCTGCCTCACTCCCTCACTGATGATGGCAGAAGCGGCCTTCTGTGGCCTTTCCTGGGATGTTTTGAGCAACTGAGGTCAGTATCCTGGGGCCACCTGCCCTTCCTGAATGACCAGCTAGTCTGCAGGAAGACACAGTGAGTGAATTGCTCCTGTATGACTTCCTGTTGCTCTTCTCAGCGCCACAGTGCTTTCAAAAAACAGACGGCGCCTGTGTTTCTCCACGCTGAGCCATGAGGTCTGTTGAAATCTGCTCTTTCCAACCTGAAAATAGCTCCATGTCATGGTGCCCCTGGAGAACTGTATACCTTGATAAAAAATGGGCAAAAGTTGAAGATGGAGAATGAAATGAACCAATGCACGGAAAGCACTGAGCCCCTCGCCTGCCTCAATAAAAACAATATCAGAATTAATGGAACGCATTATTATTATGATTGGTGCTATTTCTCCCTAGCCGTCTTGACAATTGATTTCTACAACTCATATTTTTGCAGTTTACTCGTGTCCTGCAACAAAAATGCACTGAGTTTTTTGAGGGCGCCAGGCAAAGCGATGCATTATGTGTCCTGGGATGAAAGTGGTCAGAAATGGGTATGACAGAGGTTCCCACACATTGGTCTGGAGACTGACATACAGCCTGTGAAAAGTTTCCAGGGGTCAGTGTTAAAAAGAGGAAAATAAAGACACACATACTGGGATTCTCATGACACTCACTTCAAAGGATCGCCATTTCATCGGATCATGTCCTTCCGATATTTTTAGGGGAAAAACATTTCCTTTTGTGAAACAAGAATGAAGTAGGTGGCGATACCCTTTATTTGGCAAAGTAAAAACTCATGCCCTTGGACTGGCCCTTCAACTTTTGAGTGTCTGCTGTTTGAAACTTCTTTGATCCGGGAAAGCCAAACCCGTGGTAGGTAAATGCATGTAACATCAGAGCTCAAAGGAACCTGGGGAATCAGTGAAGGCATGTTCCCTTCATTTTATAGGTAAGGAGGCTGAGACTCAGAGGGAGCAGGTGGCTTGCCCAAGGTCACCCGGTGAATCTGAGGCGAGTCAGGGCTAAAACCCAGACAGGATGGATGTATAGGGGCATGGCTTTGAGTCAAGCACACCTGTGTTCAAATTCTGCCTCTGCCACTTATGAGCTGACCTCTCACCTGTGAAATGGGGATACTTACCGAAGGAGTTAACATGATGTAGTGAGAGGAGAGGAAACCCTCTTCTCCTCGCCGCCCCCCCATCATAAATAGGTTCTTACGATATGACAGTGAGTGACATCAGTCAGATGGTTTTGCTTTTAGCACAGGCCCTGCGTGGTCACTTGTGATTCTAAGTAATATCAGCTGTACTTGTGGTGCTTTCTCAGCCCTCTCTTGGTGATCTTTCTCTTCAACTGTTGAACGCTTTTGGAAATCTAATTTGAGCCTCCGTGCCCCCGTCCCAGGCACCGGTCCTGGGAGGATGGGACGGAGGGGCTTGTCCAGGGTCCCATGCTACACACACAGCTTGCACACTCTTCCCTTTCTTCAGGGGACCTGCCTCGTTCTTGGAGACCCGGGGTGATTGACAAGCATCTTCTTTCGCATCTGGGGTGGCGAGAGGCAGCCTTTTAACAGAGATATGACAGAGTAGCAAGCATGTAGAAATTCTCCTGACATCCTGTCAGCTTTAAACACCAGAGAACATCTCATGCCCCTTCTCGAAGCCTTGTAATAACCGACATGAATTATCTATGGGAATGGAATGGCCCTGCCCTCAGCTGTGCTGTACCACGTTCTCCTAGTGACAGTTTAGTGACTCCATATGCTCACAGATGAAGGAAGCTTGGTAACTTGGCAAGTGGCCCCAGATGCCTCTGGCCCGCTGCCACAGGCTTGTCCTTGAGGGCCTGGGTAAAGCAATGTTTGCGAAACGCTCACCTTCCCTCTTGGGTCTTCCAGAGGTGGTGGCCCACCCTGCCGGGACTCCCGACTCTAGACAGTCCCGAGGTCTTCTCGCCACATGGTATTTGAGCACCGTCTTCCGAAGTCTCTGTGTCCTGCTGGATGGCCGAATCGGACGGCCGCGATAGGTCCATCTGTGCACAAGGGCAGGAGTCACATGTGGCTTCTATACTCAGGCTTGTTGTGCTTGGCTCGGGGCGATCTCCGCAGATGCAGTTTCCATCCTGGCGTGTCATATTAAGGAAATTTATGTTACACCGGCTTGAGCCAAGTCAGCCAACATGCTTTGCTTTAGTAACTCTGCCAAGAGTTTATCATCTATTATTTATTCAGGTAACACACTGTATCTCTTAATTTCGGCAGAGCACCATTTGTCTTCCCTGGTCAGAGTGCTGTGCAGCCAGGAGGGGTGTCTGCTGTGTTGGACAACCACTGGGAACCTTTTCGTTTCGGTTCTTATTCATTCCCAAATGCCTGTGACGTGGAATTACACAGAGGCCCTTTTCTCTCTTTTTTTAGATTGTAAAAGAAAGTCATGCCTCATGTGGAAATAAATTATGGTGAAGTACAGAAACATCTTTTTTTTTTTTAAATGTTGCCTATAGCCTACTACATGAGGAGACTACTGCTAATGATTTGGTCTGTGTCTCTTTGGGATTGTTTTAATGGCTTAAGGTCGTTTAGTCGATGTCACACTGCACATACAGAAATTCTTCTGTGGAGATGAGGCATTTAATGTGAAGGGCTGTTGTGAAATGCCTAGCACAGTGCTGGCATGTGGTGATGTTCAGCAAATGAAAGGAATTTTTATGGGGGACATGGAGCAGAGGCGGCTCCAGGCCTGGCTCTATCACATCCTGGCTCTACAGCCTTGAACCAGCCATGGATGTGCAGTGCCTCCATTTCTCCCTCTGTAAAATGGGCTGATTTTCATGTGCCCTGGTTATCACAGAGAAGATCCCTGTGGGTGCCTCCTGGCTGGCTCACGGTCAACACAGGCTGCTGGTACTCAAGGGAAATGTGGGAAAACGCATTTTTAAGCAAAGCAGGAAGGAGTTCAGACCTCCCTGCCACTCACTCCCTTAGTCTTTGTGTGTCAAAGAAACTCTTTTTAATTACAACCTTGTCTAATGGCTTGGTGTCATCCGGGAGCAACCCTCAAGGGCAGACACAGCATGTCACTGTCCTTTGTCCCATACCCGATAGCACCTGCCACCTGGTCCATCTTTAAGGACCGAAGTCTCGCAGCCCCAGGCACTCTGCGCCTTCCATTTCTTCCTGATGCACACTTATCTTCTCTGTCTACTTCTGGGAGGAAATGAAGGTGGTGTTTCCTTCCCAGCTCACCAGCCCACCCTGGCTGCCCTTCTTGAAGGTCCTAGCACTTAGTCAGAGGCTGGCCAGCTTTCATTTCTGCCTTGTCCCTTCAAGTCACCACAAGGAGCAGGTTCTGGTGCCGTGTCCCTGACCAGAGCTGAGAACAGCGCCTTTCCTCAGAGACAGGTCAGTGCCATCAGGGTGGCCCCGTGCACCTCCATGGACCTCACAGACATAAAGGGTGCACACTGGCCCCCAAACCCATGCCCAGACCCTCCTTGGCCTTGCAGGTGTTTCCCTGAGCTCTGCCACGCTGTGCCATGTTTCTGACCCACTGCACCGGTGTCCTGGGAGTCTGGTCCTTGGGGTCAGGAACGTATCTTTCTGTCCTGAAAAGGGTGTGGGCTCCATGTGGGTGGGGCCTTTCCCTGTTAGGGTTCCTAGGTACCCCTACCCTGGCAGCCAATCCTCTGCTCTGCATGACTTTGTGTTTGGAGTCATTTGGGCCTGGTCTTTGTCCTGCTGGTGCGTCTCCCTTGGGACATCCAGCGTTTTAGGAAACACACCCAGACCCCTTTCCAGTCTCCCCCTCCCCCTGAAGAGGATGCGTACCTGGGGATGGTGGTGATATGCTGATCAAATCAAAGGCCGTTTGTCAGGCCACATTTCAAAGACTGACTCAGGAGCTCAGGTGAGGGCATTTACCTGTTTGCCTTGGAGTGTCTCTTCCATCTGCAGTGAAGCGAAGTCCTCCTTGGTATAAGGTGGGAGGACGTGGCCCTCCGCCATCAGTCCTGCCTCCGGGAGGAAGGGGACCAGGAGCAAACAGCCCCATTGGCTACACGCGAGTTGTTTGGTCCTGGGCCACCCCTGTGTGTTGACCTTGAAGTCCCGACTTGGGGAACAGATAAGAGCTTCCCATGAGGGTGTTACTGGGATTCCTTGCAATGTTGGAAAAAGTGTCCTGGCATGGAGAAGAGCTCGGTCAGTGGCTGCTGTTGCCGCAGTATCATTGTCGTTATCACCATACATCTGCATTTTGTCTTTCTTACCTGCGATGTGATGGGCATGTATTTAAAAAGTTAGGCTGCACAACAAAACTCATTAAAACTTGAGGGCAGGGTGGGCTCCCTTTAGTTAGGAGTGTCTGGTGATGAGAGAAACGTCCCTGCGACTTTCTTCTTGAGGGCGGGTCTCAACTGGCTCCCTCTCAGTGGAGAACATATAGTTGTTTTTGCGACTTTCTTTTTCATTTCTGCTCCACATTGGACCTTTTTATTTTTGGTTCCATTGGGTGACTGAAAAATTTCTCAGAGATTCCTGCCCCCTTAGGATTGGTGTTAAGTCAAGGCTAAGTGAGCCAACCAGACCAGCTCCGTTCCAAGGGCCCTGCTCTTTGCTCAGGGAGGTTGTGTCGGTCGCGGGATGCTGTCCCCTCCCCCACCCACGGGAAAGGTTGAGGCTTGCCTTTGTGGGCCCCTGGTGGCAGAGGCCACTGAGGGTGGGAGTGGGGCGGAAGCCTTGCTGGTCTGTGCGGTGGAGCCGGGTCTCCCCCGTGGAGCGTGGAGTGTGGAGCATGCAGTCTTCGAGGCAAGGTTGTTGTTTCTCCTTAAAATAACTCCCTGGGTGCCATTCAGAAGTGCAGGTGCTTCTAGCTACTGCTGCGGGGTGGAGACGGAGTCGCCAGACTGAGAAGGGTGGCCACTTACTTCTGAAAAGCTGTTTGAAATTTTGAATCTGTCGTGTTTGCAGAGTGTCGCCTGCCCAGGGCTAGCATATGCTGTCATGTCAGCTCTTTGAACAGTTCTGTGCAGTGAGAAGGCAGGGGTGACACACCCCACTTTATGGGCCGGAGAACGGAGGCCCTGTGGAGGTGACTCTAGGGACAGAACAGGTTGTTGATCCTGGCCCAGAACGCACATCTCCAGACCCGCAGGGACTGTTTCCCTGTTCCCTCAGGTCAGTCTGGAGTGGGGGAGTGTTCTCCCCTGTGACCTGTTACCAGCAGCCTCCTGCACTGTCCCACTGCCCATCACCCAGCCAGCCAGCCACCTCCAGCCGGCTCCTGACTGTTCCTAATCCTCTCTCCCCACTCCCACTTTTTCGCTTCAAGGCCAGTGGTGGTCCTCAGTACTCCCCACTTCCAACCCCCCCCACCTTTCCCTGTACACAAGCCCACGGCTGGGCTGTAACCCTTTTCCCTCCTAGGTAAGGCCTGTTGAACTGTGTAGTAGATGGCTGTTTGGAGAAAGCTTTGGGTGTGCTCTGCTTCCACAAGATAACCATTTATAAGCTTTTAATAACAAATTTGGGGTGGTGTTCCTCATGATGACAGCCCACTTTTCTGTTGCCGCTTTGTCAGCCAAGAACCACTTATCTAGAAGCAAGTGATGGGCTGATCATCCAATAAAGCCATCGACTCTAAAGTGTCCGTGGATGTGCACAAGACAGCTTATGATAATCTGCATGAAATGACAAAGCAGTTGCCGTGTAGGCCCTGGTGGACTTCACGTATGCATCTGGCCTGCAGGTGTTGAGCGGGCACCTATGGGGTGCTAGGCATGCAGAGGGGAAGAAAGGAGCTGGTAAGGCGTGTTCCTTCACTTACACCATCATGCCACTGACTGACACATTCCACTTCCATCATCATCAGCGGTGACACCCGACCGCAGCCCACGTTTATCAGATTATCACGAGAGGCCAGACACTGCTCCAGTTACTCAGGTGAAGAACTGGGGAGGTTAAGCGGCGGGCCCAAGGCAGCACTACCAGGTGGGAGGAAAGGACTAGGAGGTAACCCAGCCCTCCTTGCTCCTGGCCGGTGCTGTTTCCACTATGCGCAGGGTCTCACTTCACACCTGCCTGGCGTTTTGAAGTGCTTTTGGCCTTTGGAATGATGGTAGAGTCTAGTCTCTCAGTTTTCCAAGAATTCATCCAGCACCCCTGAATGAACTCTTCCCTCCTGCAAGTGACCTTCAATGCCACATGAGCATTACAGCAAGCTTCCGTGGGTGGGTGGGTTTCCCTCCGGGCTCTTATTTGTTTCATCAGTTTGTCTGTACCTGCACCATACTCCGTATTACTATTTGCTTTGTAAGGTGATTAGAGAAATCCCTCCACTCAATTCTTCAGGAAGTGTTGGCAGTTCCTGGCTTTTTGCACTTCCATTTAAGTTTTAGGATCCACTTTCTGAAAAAAAACCACCTCCTTTAGATTTTGGTTGGGACTGCAGTGAGTCTATCATCAACTGGGTGAGAATTGACATCTCTCTCTCTCTCTCTTTTTTAAAGATTTTATTTATTTATTTTTAGAGAGGTGAAGGGAGGGAGAAAGAGAGAAAGAGAAAGATCAGTGTGTGGTTACCTCTTGCGCGCCCCCTACTGGGGACCTGGCCTGCAACCCAGGCGTGTGCTATGACTGGGAATGGAACCCGTGACCCTTTGGTTCGCAGGCTAGTACTCAATCCACTGAGCCACACCAGCCAGGGCAGAATTGCCATCTTTCAATAGTGAGTCTTCTAGTCCGGGAACATGGAGTATCTCTCCTCTTTTAAGTCTTTTAATGAAGTCTGATAATAAGATTTACAGAAAGCTTACATAGCTCTTATTAGATGCAGCCCTAGGTTCCTTAGGTTTTCATAGTTTTTGTAAGTGATAACTTAAAACAGTCCCCTCTTCTGTTTGTGGCTGATACATGGGAACACATTTGATTTGGTAACTGCTAAATTAAATTCTCTGATTATTTCTAATTAGGTATCTGGAGGTTCTACATTTTTTTCCTATTCACCAATGCTCATATCTCATTTTCTGTAGGCAGCGAGTAAGAATTTTATTTTCTCCTTTCTAATTCTTATCTGTTTATTTCCTTTCTTTTTTCCTTGTCTTTGTATGAACAGAACTGGTGACACTGAGCACCCTTGCCTTGGTCTTGACCTTCCTCCCACCCCCCACCCATCCCCTCCCCAGTTTCACTGAGGTACATGGTTGACAAGTGATGTCTTAGTCTTGATTTTAAAGGGAATTCCCCTCAGTTCGCTGGGTTCAGAGTGATGCCTGCTGTGACTGTTTGGTAGATCACTGTTATTGAGTCAAGGAAGTTCCTCTCTCGTCTGAATTTTCTAAGGATTTTTCATATGTGAGTGTTGAATATTATCAAATGCTTTTTATGCATCCATTGAGATGACCTTGTGGTTCTTTTCCTTTAATCTGATACTGTAATAAATGACGTATTGTCTCTTTCCAAGCCATTCTTGCATACCTGGAAAAAAGCAACTTTGCCATTATACTATTTTTCACACGTTGCTGCATGCGTCCTTACTAATATTTTGTTTGAGACTTCCACATCTGTGATTACGTATACCTTCGGTTTGTAATTTTCCTTTCTCATTTTGTCCTTGACTGTCTTAGTATCAAGACTATATTGGCTTCATAGAATCAGGGAATGTTCCCCCGTCCTCCTTTTTTAATCCTTTTGTAGAGTTTGTGTAAAATTAAGATTATAGACGGGTAGTTTCAAAGTCTTCCAAGGAAACATTTTGTGAAATGTTTCAGGAGTTCCATTAAATGTTTGATTCAAATTTATTTTTTTCTAAATTTATTTCTTGGTTATTAAAATTTTTTAACACAATACTGTACTGTATATGTGAAAGTTGCTAAGACAGTAGATCTCAAATGTTCCAACACACACACACTCACACACACACACACACAGAGGTAACTATGTGAAGTGATGGAGGTTAGTTATCACCTTAATGTGGTAATCATTTTGCAATAGGTACATGCACACCCTAAACGTGTACACTGTTATATGTCAATTATATATCAATAATAAAAAAACTTTTGATGCTGGAGGCTACACATATTGCTCCTCTGTACCACCAGCTTAAGGTTTTCTTTTTTTTTTTAATGATGCCCTTAGGAATAAAACCTCTGATCTCAGTTTAATTGAGATGAATTATTAAACTTCCACCATTTGTGGCTACACATCTCACCGAATCAGTTTTTCATTGATTTTGTGCAGCCGGATGAAACCCAGAAATGGACGGGATGTGTCACGTGATTCCAGATGTTTATGTTTGCCCAGGTTGCCATTTAAAAAACAAAAATAGATCGAAGCTCCATAATAAGTAAATGCTATCCATTTGAACTTTTCCAACGAAGGCTTATGAATCGTGTTGGCCATCGTCTCTGGTTTTATTTGGGTTTCACATAAGATTTAATTTGTCAGGAGGGTTTTGCTGTTCTCAGATGCTCTTGTAAAAGGGGAACGTGCGGATCGCTAATGGCTCCCGCAGCGCCGGCGCTCCGTGATGAAGTGCTCTTTGATTATGTGTCAGGATGAATGGGGCAGACCTCTGACAGACGCACGGCCGAGGCTGGGAAGAGCCCAGCAGTTGCCGCCGACCCTCCCGTCCCAAGCGTCGCCGAGCAGGTGTGGCGGAGCCCAGCTCCCTCTCAGTCCCTCTTTTCCCCGGGGGCCGTGGCTCCTGAGGAAGAGAGATGCCTGCGCTGGAAGAGCTGTTAATGGCATTTACTCTATCTTAATCCCGTTTTGTCCCATTCATATTTCAGTGCCTGAAACTTGGCAGGATGTCAGGAGCCACAGTGCAAGCGGGGAAATGTTCCTTTGAACAGTGAGGACCTAGTGAAATTGTTTTCCTGGTATTTAATTTGTTAAAACATGTGAGAGTGTAATATTCCCTCTTAGATCCCAAATAGACTGCCACTGAAAGATCTCGCCAAAAATGAACTTTCTGGAGCTCTTAATTATCTTTATTTTTAAAAGATGACAGTAAAGATATTTTATCAAGCTTATTGAGCAATAACTGTATAATAAGGTATTCCTGGCATATTAAGTTTACCGAATGGGGAAACAACGGGGACAGAGTTGCATATCTGCTGTCAAGTGTTGTCTGTTTGAAGTCAGACCTTTGGGAATTTGGATCTTACACTCTTTTATTTTTTATTTTATTTTTTTAATCCTCACCTGAGGCTGTGTTTTATTGAGTTTAGAGAGAAAGGAAGGGGGAGGGAGGGAGGAAGGAAGGCGGGGGAGAGGGGGAGAGAGAGAGAGAGGGAGAGAGAGAGAGACATTGGTGTAAGAGAGAAGCATTGGTCGGTTGTCTCTGGTATGTGTCGCAACCAGAGGCTGAACCTGCAACCTAGGTATCTGCCCTGATTCGGGACCACACCCGCAACCTTTTGGTGTCCGAGATGACACTCTGAACAGCTGAAGCACTTGTCCAGGGTGGACCTTACACTTTTTACTGCCAAGACCTCAGCATCTCTTCGAGTCCCTCCTTCTAGTTAAGAGGACCTGCCTGTGTCCTTGCATAGCGAACACAAGGAATTCGAATGCCAGTAAGACCCTGGGAGACCCCTGTTTCTGTTGAGATCCGTCAAATCTGAGATTGTGTGGCCTGGTTCGTGGCGTTTGCTGTGACGGATGTGTGTCTTGCCGTCTGTAAGTGGCTGTTCAGAATGTGACCGGGCACAGGAATTCTTGGAGCACACTGACTCCCCAACTGGTAGATTCTGGTTCAGACTTGGGGTCAACTTCAGGGTAAGAAGAGGACAGATGCCCAAGAACATGCTGTCTTTGACTTCCTGGCCTTCCTCCTCTGAGTGCTGGCCTTTACTGGGCGGAGATGGGTCTTGTCTGGAGGGAGAGCCCTTCCTGCCGCTTGGGTTCCTGCCCGGCCGGGGGCGAGGGCTGGCCGAGGGGGGTCCCCGCCACTGTGGGAGAGAAGGCCGAGAGCTACTTGAGGAGCATTTGGGGTTTGAGTCAGTTGTGTCTTTGAAAAAAATTTACCCATTTGGACTTGTCTGTGGAAGCAATTAGGGAGATCACAGGACCGTTTCTGATCCCGATTCTGTGCAGTGTCTATTCAGAGAAACAGAAAACAGTCAGCGGGAACAGGGGATTATTTGAGCACACACAGAGTCCCGTTGTCTCCGAGGCATGCCCTCAGACAATTTGCCTTGCAGTGGAGTTGAAGCCCGTGAAAGGAAATAAAAAGTGTTTTATTAGATGGCAAAGAAAGATGGACTGGACTTATGAGACTGGGAGAATTTTAACTTTTTCTTTGTTAATGCAAACTTTGGAAGAGAGTGGCTGCTTATATAATGCGATTTATTTGTACAATGCGGTAATTATTGTTAATAGTTAGTAATTATCTTCAACTGGGTAAAATGCCTGTGTGTGTTGTGTATCTTTTGTTCGAAGCTACGTAATTGCCACTTCTGAAGAGCAGGGTACCTTAGGGATGCAGCCCTCTCCCGTTTGTTAAGCGTCTACTTTGTACAAGACCTTATGGAAGTTCTTGCTTGCCAGGACCATGGGGAGTCAGGTGGAGTATGTGGACACTAAAGCTTCCAGAGGCTTGGTGACTCACCTGGTGTCTTACACCTAGTGGTGGAGTGGAGATTCCAACCCAGGTCTGGCATCTGCATCCTTTCTTCTGCAAAATGCTGACTCATTTGCTGCAGATCTGGCTGGAACCCAGCGCGGCTCATTGCTGTTTACAGAATATGTTTATGACCCTCATGTCTCTTATGTGTTGCATTTCATTTCCTGAAAGCACATAGGGAAAAGCAACGTGTTTTTCGAGCAGATGGTGTGGAGTGACAGAGCACTGGTCTTCTGACCTTGATATGAAAACAGTTCCAGTTCTTGGTTAGTGAGGAAAATCACTTGCAGCCCAAATTCCTACATAGGCCGATGGGATTACTTTCTAAGATTTGCTGGACTGCCGGATTTGTGGAAGGGAGAACTGGAAGAAACTGCCAGAAATTTGCAATGCATCCGAGGGAAATACTCCCTTTGGCCTGCCTTCCCCACCAGATAGTCTGGTTTTAGCCCAGCTGGGACCCACCGGACAAATTTAACCTGGAATCCAGAAGGCCAGGGCCCTCCCTGTTGAAAGACCATGAAACCATGTCTTCAGTTTTTTCTGGGCTGAGTCTTCCTCAGACCAGACCAGCTCTCAGCTTCCCTGCTGGAGTTGTTCAGAGCTTTCCTGGGAACCTGCGGGTTGTGGCTGCTTCAGACCAGGGGGACTTCCTGGGCTGTGTCATCTTTTCTTGCTGACCCTTGAAAATATCTTAAGGCAGCAGTTCTCCAACTTTGGAAGGGTGACTGAGTCACTTACAGGGCTGATCAAATGGCCCAATCTGGCTGAAGTAGGACAGGGCTGGGCCTTTGTATTTTTAACATGTTTCGCAGATGGCTCTGATAGCTACTGAGTGTGAGAACCACTTCCGTGGGCGTTCTTGCCAATGCACTTTTTTTTCTCACACTCTTTTGACTTGCATGTTCTCCTTTGTTCTTCCCCGGTGTCCAAGTCAAACCCAATTCTCCTGTCTAGACCTCTTCCCCACCCTCATCCTCTTAGTCCAGCACACAGTGCAAGATCTAGCCCTCCAGCCTCAGCCAGTTCAGGCGCTGTGCCGGGTGGGAGTTATACAGTCCCCACCTTCAAGGAGTTTGCAGCCAGTGAAGAGACACAGTGGCAGTAATGATCGGTAGGAGGAGGGGCTAGGTGCTGAGCACAGCACACAGGAAAGCTCAGGCGGGAGAATGGAGTTTGGCCAAGCTGCTGGGCGAAGGAGGGAGGGGAACAGCTCTCGCTTTCTAGGTAGTGGGACCAGCATGAGCCAGAGTAGGGGAGGACAGCACAGGTTATTCAGGCAGTCTGAGGTATGTTGGTACATGGAAAAATGTGCCTGAAATGTGAGTTCTTCTTTTATGACTCACACTTTCCTTCGTAGCAGCATTGATTACATCTGTTGTTAAAAAAAAGTGTGCATGTTGAAAAGTTCAGAAGGAGACGCAAAGTGGTGACTGTCACACGTTGAGAACCTCACCAAACTACGTGGTTGTTTACTTCTCTGTCCCCCTTGCCAGTCGTTCAGCCGCCCTCATGATCACGGGGGCTGCCACATGGGTGCCGTCTCTGAAAACCCGGGTCAGTGAATGAGTGTTGGACCCAGGTGCTTGGGACAAACTACTTTACCTGTCTGGGCCTGTTCCCCCAACTCGAGGTTGATGATCCCTAAGATCTTTATCCTCCTTTGTGACTGACTGCATCTAGCCCCATTGCTTGCCCTCGAGACCCTGGAGTTCACACACACGTACTCAGCTTTACCCACTAACAGCCAGGCCAACTCGGTTCTCGGCCCTGGAGATCCAGTTCAACCCCACCCTTCACTCAGTGCTGAGTGAGCACGTGGCAGGGTTGGCTGTGCGATGGGCCAAGGTGGACATGAAATGTGATTCATCTTAGCCTGCAAGAGATGGTTGGGCTGCAGGTGTGCAGGGCCCCAGAGCATGCTGGTCCGAGAACGCAGCTCTGTGGCCAGTGTGTTTTGACCGCTGGGTACCATCCTTTGTCACCAATGGACCCAGAGTGCAAGTTATTTTATCTCTCATGTATGCTGCATTAGTGAAGAAAAATTTTGATTATTCCCATGTCTTATGAGCCGAAGACTTCCATTTGGAGATGCAGGCTAGTGTCAGAGATGCTGTGATTTTAAACTGAGCTGGCAGATATCTAGCAAAAACCAAATAAACAGAGGCAATGATGGTAGTCATCTGGTCTTAAACACGTTCCTCTGTGCCAGACGTGATTTCATATGATCGCTCGCATGCTCACGGAGGCAGTTGCCATAACCCCTGTTTTCAGGTGAGAAGGTCGAAGTTCAGCGTAGAGCTCAGGCTAGTCATGGTCAGACCCCGGACATGGAAGTGCAGGCTCAGGTTCCGACCTGCCCTGGGTCGGTGCCCTCGGCCCCGTCTGCGGTGAGTGTGCCACGCAGGGCCGTGGTCAGCCAACTACCATCCTGTGGGCCACATCCGGCTGCTGCTTGGTTTTGGGTGGCCTGTGAGCTGAGACTACTTTTATTTTCAATTTTTACATTTTTGAGTGGTTGAAAGAAAATCAAGAGAAGAATATATTTGACAACAATTGAAAATGAACACACCTTTAATGCTTATAAATAAAGTTTTATTGGAACACAGTCACGGTCATTGGTTTATGAGTTATCTGTGGCTGATTTCACATTCCATCAGCAGAGCTGTATGACCTGCCAAACCTAAAATACATGCTGTCTGGCCTTTTACAGAAATAATTTGCCAGCATCTGATCGAGAGCGTTCTTTAGGCTTTCTGAGATGTTGAAAATCACCTGTCGACTCCTGGCGCGGTCTTCGCCCAGCCTCTGATGAACCAGCTCTCCATTACCCCGGTATTTTATGGCTCTGAGTCCTCTTTTCATTGCTTAGATATAAAGTAAAAGTGTTTGCTTTGTGGCATCACTGGCTTGATAGTACCTGTGCCAGGTGGTTTGCCAAGGTGACATTTTATCAGCGATCAATCTCTTCGTGAGGACGATGGTAGAGCTTTTCCTTGGAACTTTTTTTTTTTTTTTTTTAGGTGGTTGTATGTAGGTGATTGTTAAAAGCTGAGTGGAGAACAGTTGAAGTTTCTTGTGTCATCTGGATATTTCAGGGATGCTCTTTTTCATTGGAAGGGAATATTGTGGGCAGAAAAATCTGTGTCAGAATAGGCCTGTCACACCACTTGTGGTTTCTTTCGCACGGGGAGGAGCGGGGTCTGGGTGCTGTGCTCCAGCTGCACGGGGCAGGCCCACTGCCAGTGTGGGGAGTGGGGCCGAGGGCGGGTCTGCAGAGAGCGTCGCTGTCCTTGGGCTCATGCGGGGTGGCCTCAGTGCGGCTCTGGCCCCAACGGGCAGGCAGCAGGCGACAAGAAGGCAGCGCCTGAGGATTTCAGCCCAAGTCCTTGCTTCTGCGTCGGCAGAAGCACCTTCTGCTTTTTCTCAGTCTTGTTGCGAGACTGCTCCTGCCTCCCTGCGCTTCACCTCCCGGAGCCTCTTATCCTAGCTCCCGCCTGCGGTGGTGATCGTGGTAATAGCCATTGGTTGTGGTGCACTCAGTGTACATTAAGTGCTTCGCACGGATTATATCACTGAAGACTTGTCACAACAATCCTATCAGTGAATAGTGTTCATACCTTTTTTTGTTATGAAAATTCTCAGACACAACCCTTCCCACACTCATCTTACTTTAATGCTTATCAGTCGTCCCCGCCCTCCCTCCCCCATCCCATAGGTGCTGTTATTATTGTTGCTGAAGGTGGGAGGAGCATGTCAGATTCACACCTGGTAGGGCTGGACTCCAGTGTGTGTCCAATACCTGTGTCTCCCGCCTTGATGACGATGTTTGCTGCTGTTTATGGAGCACCTACTATGCGCCGCTGAGTCCCCCCATCCAGGCTGCAGAGTAGATGGTAACTTACATGTGGTATGGTAGGTCTCAAGAAGTGAGGTCACCAGCCCTGACTCCTTCCTAACGAGTGGTGAGGCCAGGATTCAAAGCCAGACCTGACTCAAGTCCTGCTGACGCTCTGCCCTACCATGCGCCCTGTCCTCCAGTCTGCAGTGCTGTGGGGACTGTGCCTGTCTCTGTCTCCAGAGCCTTGGAAGGGCACAGGGTCATTTCGGGATGGTTCTGTGTAGGCGTGAAGAGCATCCGGGTCTGTTGAAATCACCGCCAGCCCTGTGGCCTCTGGGACAGGGTCCACCCTTGGCTTTTTGGCCAGAGTTGGTAGATAGTGAGAGACTCCTCAGCTTTTTGTGGGCAGTCGGAGGCAGAGCTTGAAAAGCTGGGACCTGGAGCCCTGATGTTCTGTCTTCCTCTGGGAGGAAGTGGGGGAGGGATGTGGGAGACCTGGGGGTCAGAAGGGCATGGATCGTCCATCCTCCAGCTGGGCAGGGTGGGGACGGGGAGGGTTCCATGGAGAGCCTCCCTGAGCTCAGCAAGCGCTTGTTGCAACTTGCCGTGTATAATGCACACCCACGGTTCAGCACTACCCACATATAATATGCATCCTTATTTGTCCCTTCAAAAGTTAGGGCAAAAAGGTGCACATTATGCACAGTAAAATACGGAAGTAAGTGGTGGTTATTAGCCACTTTTTATCATACTCTGAGGAGGATGGGCAATGTTGGAGGGAATTAATTGGTAAGACTTATGGAGTGGTTTTGTTATTCAAGTTCAAGAAGAGGAAGTAGAAATTCTTCTATCAGAGCATCAGAACTCTCTAATCTATTTTTCACTCTTTTGGGGATGGCATGGGGGGCAGGTCAGGGGATGAGCAGAGAATATAGGGACAGGCAGGATGATGCATTCCATAGTCACATCACGTACACAGTTCACAGTTGACATTGGCCAGAGAGAAAGTTAGAAAGTAAACAATTCGTTAATAATTGCAACCCTCGGACTTTGAACGCTAGGTACGCTAGGTACGTCAGCCAGAGGGTAGCAGCTCCAGTGTCTTAGGAGGACTTGGCAACGTGAATGGGATGGGCCAAATAGTGAAGAGCCATGCCACCTCGCAGCCTTGCACACACTCGCAGTGTTGAGAGAGAACGTGAACAGTGAGGGTGCCCTGTTGTTGGCTGCCACATGGTCTGGTAGTTGGTGTGACAATACCAGGGGGGGTGGAGGACTCCAGGCACCTACCCGACCACCAGGGGGAGCCGACACTCAGACCCAATTAATTGCTTGAATGTGGCCAGGTGAGAAAGCCAGAGCTCTTCATCTTTTTTTTTCTTGAAAAGCTAAATATCAGGATTTTTGAAATGCTCCAGTCTCCTGCTTTTTAAATACTTGCTCAGGATTTTAGGAAATACTGTGGCAAAACACCACATTTTACACCTTAATTATATAAAATGTTTATTTGCCAATTTTACCTCAGAAAAGTCAGAAAAAAACACAATGGGGAAAAACAGGATAGTGTTCTAATAGAGGTGAATTAAAAAAGGAAACACTGGGTACGATAAGACATGTCGGTGGGCTGGATGTGGACAAAGGCGCTCCAGTGCAGGACCCCCAGGTTTATTATACAAGGCTGAGAAAGGGCTCAGGCTGGGGCCCGGGCCACCAGCTCTGACCATGTCTTGAGACGAGTGATGGACCTGGTGGAGGGGAAAGCGGGTGTCGACTTGGTGCTGGGGGCTCCGGACCTTTCTGCGACTCTCTTCCTTTCCTCGGAAAGTTGAACCGTTCTCAGATCGTGTTCCTCAGGTATGTCAGGGGTCCCATAAATGTTCGCTTGGATTTTCATTAAAAACCCGCCTCTCCCTTTCAGTTTGGCTGTGTTTAAAACGGCATTGAGATTGTAAGGAAACGCTGGCCCAAATGTGTTGCACCAACTTTTAATACATCGGAGAACACCAGTGTCTTAATGGTTATATATCGATTAACCATTAAGACACTGGTGTCTTAAGACACTTATTTTGAGTATTGATACTCAAAATAAGACTAAAGTTACTTGAAATTTAAAATACATATATCACGAAGAAACTTGCTTTTATCCAAGTATATATATACACACATACACATGTATATGTGCATAAGCATGTATGACATGTGGAAGTTCATACATACATTTCTTTATGAGATTCGTTTTGGAAAAAAAAAAAAGTTCTACTGCTAAAAATACCCATGGAAACTTTTGGCCTGGGATTCCAAGGTCACCCTCAGCTCTGCATCTCAAGTTCACATACACAGCCTCCCCAAAATAGCCTCTCTGGTTACTTTTTCTCTGTGTGTTTGGGAGAGTTCATCTTGCCTTCAAATGCCCCATGAGGGAAGAGACGAGCCAGCTGGGGGTTTGCAGGGTGGTTGGTACTCATCACTTTGATTGACCTGGGTTTTTGAGGACGCAGAATTACAGATCATGCCCACCTTTCGAAGGATGTCAGCCTCCTGTTGAGAGTCGTTTATTTGTCAACGAGGCAGAGTAAGCCAGCCCATTTCCCGATGGCTTTGCCCAATGTCTTGTGCTGTGGGTAGCTTGCCGTGCTGCCTGCTGGCCTTCCTGTCCCCTGGCTTTTGGACACTAGGGTGCAAATGGGTGCCAGGTGCTCTGGCCACCACGCAGTGTCACAGCTGTCTTCTGGAAGTTTCCCATCATGGCGTTTATTGTCAGGGTTTCCGGGTCAGTGGGAGAGCCCACCCATCTGCCGTTTTCCTGGTCAGTGGTCTACCTCTCAGGGGCCGGTGTCACAGGGGCTGCTGGGTAATTCCACAAGGGAGATAATGAGAGCGAGGAAGAATGACGGCCTTTCAGGATTGAAATCTGTGCATGTTCCAAATCCCATAAAGTGCTACTTGATTTTAAAAATTGCTCGAAGCGGTTCACATTTTGGTTCATTACGTCAGTGGGTAAAAATAACTATTGTCATATGGTGTGTGGGCTTGGTTTTAGAAGGATAAAGAGTCTATTGTTACCCATTGTGTTATTCAGTCACTTATTACCCATCCCTAAAAACGGAACGTGTATGACAGAACCCCCGAAGTTTGTCGCTTGCTGAAATCTGTGAATTTAGCCTCACACTGCTCTGTTTGAGAGCAGTGTAAAAGCCTTTTTAATTCGATCAATTTAAATGGGTTGACAGAACCTGTCCCCAAGGCCCATGCCAGGTGAGGGTTTGTGACAGGCAGCCTTGAAATTGCCTTTGGATTCCATGGTTTGGATTGAGACCTGTCCAGGGACGAACCAGGAGCTTCAGAGTCGGGAGCTTCAGAGCCAGGCAGACCTCGGCTGGAATGTTAGACTTTACTAGTTGTAAAGTGATGGATCAGGAACTTAACTTTTCCGGGGCTTAGTTTCTTCATCTGGAAAATGGGGACAAACACAGTTCCTGCCTCCTGGGATTGTTGGGCTGAAATGAGATGATGACATCTGTAGTGTGATGATTGGCCAATAGTTAGGGCTTAATATTATAACAGGTAAAACCAACCACTATTAAATTCCCACATTGGGTGGCTCTTCAGGTGGGGTCTTCTACCATTCTTCTCCTGCATGTTACCTTCAACTCACCTGAGCCCCTCCCTCCCTGTCCCCCAAGCTCACCAGCTGCTTGCGCACCCCTGCCTATGCAGCTGGGTGGCTCCTGGCTGTCTGTCCACATTGCATGGTCAAGCTCTTCGCTGTGAGCTCTGGGCGAGTCAGAAACACTGTAAATGCCCTTGGTGCCTTTGACACCTACCCCAGGGCCGGGGGCAGTGCAGGGCTGTGGGGAAGGCACGAGGGGCATGGGCGGAAAGGGGCTCAGAGTCGGGAGAGCTGCTGGGCCCCATTAGAGTGGCTGCAGGTCATCAGGTGACAGCTTTGGAGGTTTGATGAGCAGGAAGAGGGCTGTTAGGCTGGGAATACGGGAACCTTGTCTTGTTTGAGCCTCAGGAGAACTCGATGTGAGGTCTATATTGCATGCATCCTTCGGCTGTTTTATGGTTGATGGAACGGATGGTTTGGTGAGGCCCTCAAGTCCCAGCGCCCACTGGTGGCAGGCGAGGTTGAACCTAAAGCTCTTGATCACTGTGTTGGGCTGTGCCTCCCGGAGTCACAGGCCCTCAGCGGTGGCCTGACTGAAATGAGCTCTGGGCCCTGGGTCTTCCCTGTGGCCCCGCCTACCCATCTCCGCCTGTTGTGTCCAAGGGAGGGGCCTGACCTTTTCTACACCAGTGGGTGCCCCTGGCCTCCAGCTTCCCTTTGCGGCAGCCCAGCAGGAGTCCCCAGCTGGAGATGGGGTAGAAGCAGCCGTTCAGCCTATGTCCTTGTCTTTCCTCACTGCTGCTACCTCAGAATCCTTGCCATTTCTTACCGATTTCCTTTACCCCACCCCTGCCTTGTACACAGACCCTTTCAAACTCTGCCTGCTTATCCTGGTAGAGTGTGTCTGTCACTGTCGCTGCCAGGGTCCTGACAAACACTGGCATGTTTTAGAGAGTCTGGTCTAGCCCTTTCCTTTATTTTTCACTGTGCATCGCAGGGAGAGACTGGAAGAGTGGCAGCCAGGTGTGTGCATGAAGGAGTAGGGCCTGGCTCTCACCTTGGCTGTTCAAAAAGGACCTTAATTGAGGTTTTGGCCCTTTAGATTCCAAGTGAGGGATTACAGATGGAGTCCCAGCGATGCTCTGCCAGGATTGGAACGAAAATATACTGCAGCAGATAGAACCCTCTTCTGGAGCTTCTTTGCTTGGTGTGTATACATGTGTGTACTGGGAACTTCAAAAAAACAGAAATGGAAATGGCCCAAGCCCTAGGATGAGGCCGATTCTGTTATTTAGGGCTGCAGGTTATGAGGAGTTGGTTTAAGGTAAGGTAGCCATAGTCCAGAAGTGGGAAGTCCAGGTGTGTTGGGCAAAGAAGGGTGTTTAGGACATGGCCACTGAGTGTGCCCAGGAAGGAAGAAGGAGGGAGGAGTCAGAGGTTATTCTGATGCTTAATGGGGCAGTCACACAGGGGCTCAGGGAGAGGGAAAGAGATTACATGAGGGTTCATTCGGTGTGGATATAGGAGTAGTGTTCCTATGCATAGGAATTGGGAGGAGTTGGAAGTTTTGGGTAAATGCATCTAGAGAGAGCCCTGTAACTGGGTGTTGCCTAGGAAGAGTCCAGTGTTCAGAGTGGACTGCTGATGGGACAGCTGTGGCCTTGGGCCAGTTGGGATGGCACCGAGGGCAGCGTCAGTAGTTTTGTGTTCTCTGGGGCCTGGTTTTGGGGAGAGAGAGCTTTGGCTCATCAGCACAACTGAAGGAGGCTGTGAAGCAAGAACATGTGTATGGCGGGGTGGGGGGCGGCGCTGGGAACAGGCTGGAAGGCTCAGCAGCACGGGTCAGCTCCTCAGAAGGGAGGAGGGAGAAGACTCTACTTTGTAGTGCTGGGCGTTCCTGGGCACAGTTAACGCCCGGCCATCTGGTTGACCAGTGGGTTTCTCCTGTACCTGGGGTGTGTAGGTAACTGGACGTCCTTGGCAGAACCGAGAAACAGTTTCACACTCTTTTCTCCTAGTTCCGTGTCTTCCTGTGAAGTCAGGGAGCTTAATCTCTCTCTTTCACCTCAGTGTTTGCTCCTTTCACCCAGCGACGGGGGACTGCGCCAGCCTTGGGTCGTCTGTGCTGGTGACTTCGCAGCGGAGTGGTGAGAAGGGAGGTGAACTGTGTGTACTCCAGAGAGAAGGGGTTGGGGACGCTTGGCTAGAGTGGTTGAGGTCCAGGCATGCAGAGGTCAAGACTGGGTTCTGGTTTTGGTATTGCTTCACCAGCTGTGTGTCCATGGACAGGTCACCTGCTATCTCTGGGCCTCAGTGCCGACCTCTGTATCTGAGCTGTTGCTCAGTTACTTAAATACTTTCGCAAGAATGAGTCTCAGATTGCTCATTGGTTTTGTCACAAGGGTCCGAGCCTGGGTGTTGTCAGTGGTAAATGGGGGTAAGAGTACCTTGTAGAGTTGCTGTGAAAATTGAAAGGTGATGATGATAGCAGTAGCAGCTTCATAGATCCTTTAACGGCATCCTCACTGCAATAATGTAGCTGTGATTACCATCCCTGTTTATAGATGTAGACACTGAGGAACAGAGAGGTTAACTACCTCGCCAAAGTCACACAGCCAGTAAATGGTGGCACTGAATGATTTCCTCCAGGTGGTCTGGCTCCAGATCCCATGCTCCTAACCATGATTCTGGAACCCTGTGCTCAGACAAGGGATGTAGGAAGCCTTGCTCTGTGCCTGACACACAGTAGGTGCTTAGTAAACTAGACTTCCTTCCTTTTTAGTCTCAGAATGCATGTGGAAGGGGAGGTCTCATAGTGCTCTCGGTTCGGCTGCTCTGCCCAGTCCGTGTTTTCTGACTCCCAGCACAGGGTGGCTCATCCCGCTTTCTCTGACAGTCCAAATCCATCTTTCAAAACCTCCCTGTTTATCACCTGCCTTTCCTCCCCCTACTCCCCCCACCTCCTCCTTCAGGAAGCTTCCTTTCCTTCTTCCCTCCCAGTGGCAGAGCTTGATTCTATGCAGTCACCCACCTACGGTCTTTGTTTAAAACACTGAGATGAAATTCACATACTATAAAATTAACATTTTAAAGTGTACAATTCAGTGGCATTGAGGACATTCACGAGGTTATGCTAACACCACTTCTACCTAGTTGCAAACATTTTCATTACTGCAGAGGAATCCAGCACCCATTGCACTCACTCTCTCTTCCTCCTTCTAGCCCCTGACAACTACTGGTCTGCTTTCTGTTCCTAGGGATTTCCCAGTTCTGGACACTTCATGTGAGTGGAATCACAAAACATGGGCCTCTGTGTTTGGCTTCTTTCATTTGGTGTGATGTGTTTAAGGTTCATCTACATTGTCGCACGTCTCATTCTTTTTTCTGACTGACCAGAGTTCCGTTGCATGAGTCTGCCACGTTCTGTTTTTCCATTCATCCCTCGATGGACGGTTAGGCTGTTTCCACCTTTGACTGCTGTGAACAGCGCTGCCCTGACACCGGAGGTCTTTCATGCAAGCTGGGCCCACTGGCGCAGGCAGGGTCCCAGGGCTGTGCCTGTGGGTGTTCCTGAGTCCTGGCTCCAGGAGGGCTCCTTTGTGGCCCTCTCATCCGCGGGTCTGCTGACCACCTGGGGAGAGGGCTTGGAGCCTCGGGTGGAGAAGGACAAGGACCCTGGAGCCGACGTGCCCTGGCCTGGGGCAGCTGTTTTCAGAGCTGCAGCGGCCTCCTGGGCCTGGGGCAGGTGTGTAGAGACCGGGAACTCTGTGACCGCGGGTTGTGCACTCTGAGCCTCGGTGTCCTCATCTGTGGAAGGGGATGATAAGTCCTGTTTTTATCGACACACTGTAAGGACTTGGTGCCATGGAGCCTGAGTGAGGCTTGCTTCTTCCATGACTGACCAGGATTCAGAGCTGCCGGGTGAAGGGACTGTTAGGGGAGGCGCAGGACCGCTGCTCTCAGAACGGTTTCGGTGGAATCTTTTAAAACAAAATAATTTTATTGATTATGTTATTACAGTTGTCCCAGTTTTTCCCCCTTTGCACCCCTCCCCTTAGTACCCTCTTTCCCTCCAACAACTCCCCCACTTAGTTCATGTCTATGGGTTATGCATATAAGTTCTTTGGCTTCTCCATTTCCTATACTGTTCGTAACCTCCCCCTGTCTTTTTTTTTTAAAAAAGGTTTTATTTATTTTTAGAGAGGGGAAAGGAGGGAGAAACAGAGGGAGCGAAAGATCAATGTGTGGTTGCCTCTCACATATACCCTACTGGGGACCTGGCCTGCAGCCCAGGCATGTGCCCTGACTGGGAATTGAACCAGTGACCCTTTGGTTCTTAGGCTAGTACTCGTTCCACTGAGCCCCAGCAGCCATGTGCCCCCTGTCTATTCTGTACCTACCAATTATGCTTATTAATCCCTGCACCTTCCCTCCCCATTCTCTCCCTCCCCCCTCCCCTCTGATGACCCTCCAGATTTCCATACCTATGATTCTGTTCCTGTTCTGGTTGTTTGCTTTGTTTTTTTAGATCCAGTTGTTAGTTGTGAATTTGTTGCCATTTTAATGTTCATAGTTTTGGTCTTCTCTTTTTTCTTAAATGTTAAAGGAGCTTATTTAAGAAAAAGAAATCCTTTTTGATTAACAACCACCGGGGCCTTTTTGGGTCCTGTTAGAAGGGGAAGGAGCTGAGGTTATTTCGGTCATTGTGTTTAGCTGTCACTGGAAACTTGTCTCCAACTTCCTTTTTTTGCAGTGAACTTTGGTGCTTAGTGTATGAACCTGTGGAAATGGGTTTCTTTCCACTTCATCCCCAGGCACAACAAGGCTTTGAGCTAGTTTTAGAAAGATGAGCTTTGTGTTGATTGTATTCTTTTAAAAAGCGTTTATGAAGTGTCCACCATGCCAGGCATCTTGAGGGGTGTTGTTTGCAAGGGTCTTTTTCTATGTTTATTGGAAGAGTTTGGGGCCTGGCCGATGTGGACTTGCATGCTGGTTTTACCTCTTACCAGCCCCTTGACCCTGGATGGCAGGTCATTGGCCTTTCACTTTCTTGTTGTGTAAAAATGGGGGATATTGTGAAAATTAGTTGCCTTGCTTTGCTGTTGTTACTGTGTCAACTAGTGATCTTTTGGTTGCAAGTAACAGACAACCCAAACAGGAGTCATTAAATAATAAGGATGTTGCATGTTGCTAGCTGAGAAGTCTGGAGGTAGAAAGGGTCTAGGATTGGTTGAGTTAGCTCAAGGAGCTAGGTGTTTTCCTTTTTTTCCTCATCTGCCTCATCCTCAGCAGGTAGGTGATTTCTCTCCTCCTTGTCACAAAATGGCTGCAGCTGCTCCAGTCATCATGGGCAGATCTGATGAGTCCAGCAAAGCAGGATGGTATGTTCTTCCATGTCGTTCCTTTTTATTAGTGAGGAAGCTCTTCCCCAGGAGCCCCCTTGCAGACTTCCCTTAGGTCCCCTTGTCCCATGACTTAGTCTGAGGCCAGGATTAAAGTACTGATGCTTTATTTGGGAAACCAGGCCCGCTGAGGTCAAGATGAAGGAAAACAAGGGAGAGTGAGGCCAGGAAAGATGG
Organism: Tonatia bakeri; assembly: GCA_004024845.1. NCBI lineage: Eukaryota > Metazoa > Chordata > Mammalia > Chiroptera > Phyllostomidae > Tonatia > Tonatia bakeri. The sequence goes on from PVIA01006696.1 coordinate 47,968, forward strand.
GGAGCTATGTGGTGCAGTGTTACCCTACTGGCCATTGTTTGACCATGAGCCTCAGAGAGCACAGGCAGGTGTGTTTGCATGGCACCAAGGGCCTTGTTTGCGGGCTTTGCCAGGAGAAACCATACTCAAATTTGTAAAAAAAAAAAAAAAGAACCAAAACCACCCTGACTTTGCTTTCTGGACTTTCTGGAGGGTAGAGAGAAGAAAGGAGCACACTGATAATATTGTTTAAAATTACTTTTTAAACTTTCTCTAAATCCCAGTAAATTTTTCCAGCCACTCTGCAGTAGGAGGTATTGTAGCCAGTGATTAAGGACCCAGACACTGGAGACAGCCTGGATTCAAGTCCAGGCCCTGCAGCCCACGGGCCCACCAGGGACCCGTGCCTACCATTTAGGGCCCTTTGGAGGCTTGAGTGAGTTAATATCTATAAGTGTAATACTTGGAGCAGTGCCCGGCAGCGTCAGCACTGTGCGTGTCGAGTATAGTGCGTAGAGAAAACAGAGTCCAAGCCGTGATTTTCATCTCTGGAAACTTGCCTCTCACCCTGGTGGTGACTCTTACACTTGCATCTTGAGAATGCAGAGCTCCTTGACACAGTCCAGGACAGTAAAGGACACAGATGGAAACGTGCACCCTGCTGTGACTCCCCTCAGTGAACGGCACCCATCCCAGGGGCTCCCTCCGTCTGGTCTGTCCTGCTGCAGTTTGGGTCACCTGCCGCCCTCCCTCTGTCCCTCTGCCATGAGCTCCTGCTTTAGTTCTAGGCCAAGAGTGCTTGTTCAGTGGCTTGTCAGGGCCTCCTACCTTGAATTACTTATGTATTTGCATGTCTTATCCCTTTACTTTTCTGTAAACAGTGGGAGGGCAGGCCCAGTGCTTGAGTGTTTTCCGGCATTATCTGGGGGGACTCCTGTGCATAGATGTGCATACAAACAGAAACACTGCGAGGGCCTGGGGCGTGCCAGCCTGGCGTCACAGTCATTTTGGATAGACGAGCTTTCCGTTGGTTGTATTCTTTCAAACAGTGTTATCAAGTGTCTGCCATGTTGGGTATCTTGTGGGGTTTTGTCCACAAAGGTTGAATGTTTTCCAAGTACTGCTCTCTGCCTGAGCCCCCTACCCCCCGCCGCCAAATTGCTGCCCTGACCAGCAATTTGTTTTAGTTAGCAGCTCATTGTTTTTGTCCCTCTCTCCTGCGACCGGTGCTGGACTGACACACAGCATGGATGGAGGGGCAGGGGCTGGAGGCTGGAAGGTTAGGCCCCAGATGATGAGGGCATGAGCGTGGAGTGGGTGCTGGGGTGGACGTTGGAGAGTGGGGGGCGGGCAGGACAGGAGAATCAGCAGGACTTGGTCCCCACTGTGGGGAGTGAGAAGAGAGAGGAGTGCTGGGTTCCTTGAAGGGTTGGTACCTGGGCCCCTGACGCGGCAGGGAACAGGCCCTTCTTTCTGTCTCCCTAACCCACGTGTGGGATGAGAATGGGTGTTGTCCTCGTCTTCTCCACTCAGTAGGTGCAAAGGGCAGGGTGAGGGGAGGGGATGCTGGGCTGGAGAATCAGGCTCCTGGACCCAGCAGGCCTTGGCCTTGCTGTGGAACATTGGGGCTAGTCTTTCCTGTCTTTGGACCTTAGGGATTGCCTCTCCTGCAAAACAAGAGGCCCTTTCTTTCCTTCAGTGGCATCGATTGAGTGCCTACTGTGTGCACCCTGCTCGGCACAGGGCACAGATGAGGCTTCTGTGCTGGTGGGGTGTAGACTTTAGTTGGAGGAGTCTGACAGCAACAGAAGTGAGTGCCGAGGAGCAAGCACCCCGGCGGTGTGATGGAGAGTCAGGGGCACCGACTTCCGAGGGTTGGTGGGAAAAGAGCTCTGCGGAAGTGGCCCTTTAGGCCCCGCCACCAGAAGGTCAGGGCGGAGTGTTTCGGAGAAAGCAATAACCTCGTGAAGCTCTAAGGGGGAAACCAGTTTCAACGACATTGCTAAGGACATGATGGGGCAAGGAGGTCCAAGGGGCCACCGGCTATGGCTCAGAGTTTGAATTTTATTCTAGGTGTGATGAGAGACTGGAGGACAATTTTTTCCCCTACTAACGTCTCTTTCCGTTATTTTTCTGTTCACAAGGACAAAGCTTTGAAAAATCCTGTTAACCATTAAAAGGCATACTTACTTAACAGTAGAACACACAACTTAGGCTTTTAAGCATGGGGAAATAATTTATGGATCCTGATAAGTATCTGAGGACCCCCAGGGGCCAAAAGATGGCAGATGGAGATGCTATCAACTAAACAATCTTTAAGGTCTTTCGGTTTCAAACATTCATTCTTCCCAAAGCTGCATGCCAATGGTTTTTTTTTTTTTTTTAAAGGATGATTGCCACCTACTGGTAAAAGGAAGAAGGTGAATTTGCACAATGAAAATCTCAAGGCCAGTGGGTCTCCTCGGACCCACATCCGGCTTTCCCCTCTGCAGTCAAAACCTGGAAGTGGCTCTGGGGAAGGCTGGCATGGTCCTGCCTTCCCTTCTTTCTGGCCAGAGAATCGGGACTTTGTTTCTGGGTCCTTCTGTCTCGACTCAAGATGCAGTGGCAGGCAGGAGTGTTGGAAGTATCTGTGAGGACAGACTCTGGCAAACCAACTGCCAGGCAGCCTCGCTACAGCCGAGGGAAGCCATTGTTTGTAACTGACCCACGGTCACACCGAGTTCCCCCACTGTGTCCCCATGCCCTGACCTCGGCCTGCAGGCCTTTGCTTAATGGGTTTCTCAGCACCCTCCCCATGATTCAATTCTCTGCCGCTTTACTTCTGATTTGCATTTTCCGTGTCTGAGTGAATCTGCTGACTTCCGTTTTCTTTTTCTGTTACAGATTTTGTGCCACAATGGATGTGATGGTAAGTACCACTTCCCTCTCCATTCTTGTTCCCTACTGCCCCCTGGTGGACACAGCAACATTAACAGCAATGTGAAAATCGCGGAACGTGCTAATTTGTGGGCACTTGCCTTGTTTCTCCAGGTGTGCTTTAGGTGTAGGCTGGGGGAGGAAACAGCTAGTGGGAAAAAAGAATTCAACCAGTTGTACAACCTGGACAAGTACAATGTTTATACTTTCTGTGATTTCTTTTTTTCCAGCCTACATCCATGGGTGTTTAAAAAAAACTTAGTTGAAATGATGTTGCAGTATGACTTATACTTATTTTATGTGCTGTGGTCCCATAAGTATTTCCTTGGGTTGCTGCATTGCCCTGCAAATGGTGTACATGGTTTGCATAACCTTTAGAGAAGCAGACAGCTGCTTGTATATCTTCCTTCCATGTGGAGGGCTGCATCCCACTTGCTAACTAGAGCTGGTCCATAGCAGTCCTCCCAGGTCTATAGTACAATGAGAAAAAGAAGGATATGAGAGTAACTTTTAATGAAGCTAAATATATTCAGTTGAAAATGCTACCTAGTCTGGGATTATGGACTTGTCTCATGATTGTTTCAACAAGAAATAATGAGAATAGTAGTTGGCAGTTTAAAAAAAATGGAAAAAATTGGTAGCTTTTGTCTGTCCTCATAATTTGGGAACTTTTCTTTTTCTGGGGTTGGTAAAATCCCAAAGTCTATGAACCATAGAGATGAGATAAATTAGACTCTTCTCAGAGTGCCATGTCAGTTTAAGATCTTGCTGAAACTTTCTCATAAAGAAATCTCAGTTAATAACAGTAGTCGTGCACAGTCTGTGCAAACAGTGGGAAGAATCTGCAGGTGCCGTGTCTGTCTTGTTAACCAGTGTGGTCGATAAGCTAGCGGATGCCACGTGCAGACCTGAGTCGCTGGAGTGAGAGAAGAAAACGCCTGCCTGTAGAGGGGATATTTTAAAGCAAGAGATGGGAAGAGGAGGAAACTGGTTTACATTTTACGAATTAGGATGAAAATGTGTTGTATAGCGAGGATATGGTGGAGGTGCCGTTTTATTGGTTTGCATTGTGTGTTTCTTTCCTAAGTTCCAGGCGCCTCCTGTAGCACGGTTCCTGTCGTGTCCGCCACCGCTGAGACTCATCCTAGTGCGGCGCCAGGAAACTATGCAACGCCAGCTCTGACTGATTGGAGCAGCAGCCAGAACCAACGGGACATCTCGGGGAACGAGAAGAGTGCTGACTCCGTGTGGACAAGTGAGCAAGACTCTGCTTTGGGGGTCGTTTGTGGGGTTTAGAGACTGTGAATCTCCCTTTTCTGCAGCGTGTCTGAGCTCACTTCATCTGAGCTTCCTCGGTGAAAAGCAGTTCCTTGCATCACTCTTCTCCCCACCCCGGCCCCGTTGTCTGGCCGAGCGTAGCCTGGCTCCTGTGCGAGCTGCTCTGGCCCTCGTTTGGCCTGGTCTGTGACCGGTCTGCTGCGCTGGGCAGTTAGGAGCACAGGCATGGAGTCAGAGGCCCTGGCTGGCTTCCCTGCCCTGTCGGTTTCTAGCTCTGGGACCCTGGGCAAGTCAGTCACCAGGGCTCTTAGACCTCAGTGTCTTTACCTGTAATAAAAATAATGGCAACAACTATACACACACTTTAAAAACATTTTTATTTTTATTATTTTTCTCACTTTTATTTTTTCATAGTTGTTTGAGTGTAATTGTCTCCATTTTCCCCCCACCAGTCTCCCGACCTCAGCCATCCCCATAAAAACATATTTTCAAACATGCTTTATTTTCTGAGCTATTGAAACTTAAGCACCTGCTTTTCTAAAACCTTCCCAGAATCCCTGTACAACACAGTGAAACTGAGTTCTCAACACGTTTCTCCTTTGTAAAAATAGTGCCATAACCTTCCGCATGCACTTGTCGTGAGGCATCAATGAGCAAATGTACGTGCGGACGGCACCTGGTACAGAGCCTGGAACATGGTCCCACAGAGGGCCACTGTCCTTGCCGCCTCCCCCACGGTGACTGCGGTTGTTGTTGTGTCAGCCCCGTCACCATCATCAGCATCGATCGTCATTGTCACTCCAGCAATAACCTGCCACCCACGCTACGGTGACCCTGTTGCTCTGTCGGCAGGAAGCTCAAGTCCGGAGGGTTTCCTGGCATGATGTCTCTTGAACTGTGGGCCACGAGGCTCTTCCTTTTTGCTTTCTCTTGTTTCCTCTCCTGCCCCTTTTCATGGACCCGTAAAGGATTGCATCTCACGTAGCAGTCAGGTGCCAGGTTAGGCACACTCTCCAGGCTGGCATTTGAAGGTCATGTGCATGCCCAGGTAGTGTTCCCGGTACCATCTCTTTCTCTTCTGGGGTCAGTGCCCAGGTCCTTGAGAAGAAGGGCCTCACTGCTGTGCTTTCTCTTCTGTTGCTGGTCGGCCCTCCTCGGTCGGTCACGAATGTGGTGAGGAAGCATCCACTCTGCAGTCTCGGTTACAGTTAATAGCCACAATCGCGTGTGTGGTTTCAGTCCACAAGTTGACAGACGGTGAACGTGAGGTTCAGCGAGGTGAGAAGACTTTGAAGAAAATCACATGACTGACGACTAGCAGGATTGGACTCTGAACCCAGATTTTAAAGTGTCCTTGTCCAGGGGCCATGTCTACCACATCAGGGCGCTGTAATAATCGCCCTTTATGGTTAATGTAGCATATCGAGCCATCCACAGAGGAACCCGAGGCTGAGAGGTGTGACAGGACCTGTTCCAGGTCACAAAGCTAAGGCGGGAGAGAGCAGATCCTTATGTCCGGGTCTGGGGTCGAAGACCAGTTCCTTCCCCTAATATGTGATTCTGTCCCTTGTCATCTTCATGCCAGAAAATTATGGAGCTTCCTCTTGACTCCGGGGCTTGACAAAAAAGTGATCAGATGCTTCTGCGCCATGAAATGCCTCTCTGCACGCGGTTGTTTTCTGAGAGTTGGGAGACAGACTCAACTCTGGTTTGCATCTTTGGTTTCTGTGCCTGCTTCTGTAGAGACGTAACCCTTGTTCAAGTCACAGCCAACATGGCCAACCTCTGTCATTTTTGTCTCTGTTTTAAAGCCTTTTGTTTCACAAACACACAGGTATACACATATGTGCACGTGGCTGAATGTATTTCGGTGGAGGGAATTGCAGGGGACAGTATAAAAAGAAATGATATTCTGTGACTGCAAAGTTCACTTCTGGGAAGTAGATGCACAGATCAGGCTTTGCTCCTACATTTCTTTTGTCAATGTAATTTTTTCTTTTCTTTTTCTTTGGAAATAATATTAAAATAAAACCCCGTGCTGTGTATGGCATTGCAGTTGCTTCCAAAAGTCCAACCAGTGTGAATCTAAATTGGAAAAACGGCGACCAAGATGCTACTGATTACACACATGAAGTAGAGAGTAAAGGTGGGCGGCTGAGCTACGTTTCCAGTCGAAGAAGCATTAACATCACAGACTTAAGTCCTGCAACTTTATATAACTTCTCCATCACTTCAGAAACAAATGGGACTCGGAGAGACACCACGGTCGTAACTGTTACTACAGGTAGGCTGACCAGCTCCCAGGGTTGATCCTGAACCTTTCCCTCTTGCCCCGAAGCCTGGAGCCTTGTCCATTCAAGTTGCCTGTTGAAAAGAGAGACGTTTCCACTGACTGGAAGAGGAGAAAAGGCTCTGTATTGTTCCAGATCCAGGCGTTCAGGTGGCCTGATGGTTAGCATTAAGGCCCTTTGTGTTTGGGGATGTTTTCACTAATTCCAATTGTTTAGTTGTAAAAATCTTTTGTTATTATTGGTTGCACTTTTCTGCTAAGACTTGGGGGTGGAGACCCCATTAGAAATGTGTTTTGATGGTGTCGGTAATTACAAGGCTTCTTCTGAGCTCTGGAGGAAAGCTGATGCTGAGTTCGTATTCCCAGAAGTTTTCCTTGGGGGTCGAAATTTTGGTATATTTTATAGAGGAATGCGTGTTTCAAATGAAACAGCCCAGTGATGTTTGACTAAGCTTAGATTTGTATTAAGTTTGATTTTTATTTAGCTTAGATGTCAATATCCTGGGCCCCCTCTTATAGCTGCAAATTTAGCTCTTTTTAAAGCTGGAAATAGCCAAAAATATATAGAAAAAGGATGAGGAGCCCTTTTTAAGCTGAGAAGAAGCAAACATTTATGAAAGAGACCCGCTGTTGTTTTTCCGATCTGGGGCGTGATCTCCTCGGCTGGGGAAGGCCGTGAGCCTCATCTCTTGGAGCCCAGGGCTTGAAGCAGGCACCTGGGCCAGTGCCCTCTGTACACGGAGCTGGCAAACACTAGACCAGGCATTTTCAACTTCTTTTTTGAGCCAGGAAACAATTTCTTTAAGCAAAATCTTTCCCAGAAGCTCAGTAAGTAAAAAGAACTAGAGGGAGAGGAGCTAAGGGGTGGGGTGTCTTGGGGACCTCCCCCTCTCCCCCCATACCCCCCCAAAAACAACCTGGAGTTCCTCTGGGCACAGTTTTAGAGGAAGAAAGCCTGCACACAATAAAGGTTTGCCGTATTCTATTGTGAAAGAGAGGAAAAGGAGGAGATAGAGGAGAATTAAGAGGGAAGAAGAAGACAGAATTTAGAGATGGGGTGGGGACAAGGGGCTAGAGGGTTGGTGACGATGGGAAGGAGGAGGCAGCGAGGTAGCAGGAAGCATCCAGCCAGGAGCTGAGGACCCTCACTCTCCCTTACAGCCCCTGAGGATAAGGCTGTGCTCATCAGTTACTGCTTATTGGACACGTATTGTGTGCTTAGCTGTCCTTAATTTTCGTTCGGAAGATTTTATTTATTTTTAGAGAGGGGGAAGGGAGGGAGAGAAACATTGATTAGTTGCCTCTCATATGCCCTGAACTGGGGACCTGGCCTGTAACCCACGCATGTGCCCTGACTGGGAGTTGAACTGGTGACCTTTCAGTTCACAGGCCGATGCTCAACCCACTGAACCACACTAGCCAGGGCCTTAATTTTGTCCTCACAGTAACCTTGAGAGCTATAGTGGAAGAGACTAGAAAGCTAAGACGCTGTTTCTTGTGAGGTCCCAAAGTTACAAGTGGTGGGAACCCAGGGGGCTTGGTTCCTGACCCCTGTAGTACAGTGTTGTTCATAACAGGTCACCAGGCTCATTGAGCTAGCTAGGGTATTGGTGTTCTATTAAAAAAAAAAAAAGCCCACGAGTGACCCAATTTAGAAAGCTTTGCCTCAGAAACCTTGATGTGAATGTGATCCACAGAGTGGATCAGCTCACTGCAGAGCTGGACGGCGCCTGGCAATTATCTAGACCGCTGTCTTCAAGTCCAGCCACCTGCAGACGTCAGGCAGGGTTTTCGCTCTGTCTGCAATATTACCTGCTTAAGGCAGGAGTCCTGCCCGACCCTACCAGTAGTGGGCGTTCTTGAGCAAGTCACCTGCCTCTGTAGACCATATTCACACCCTAAAAATGAAGGGAGTGACGTGGGCAACAGTGTGGAGGTTGACTGTGGGAATGTGGGGTGGGCTGGGCAGAGGAAGGCAGAGGGGAAAATCGGGACAACTGTAATAGAATAACAATAAAAAAATTTAAAAAAATGAAGGGAGTAGATGCCATTTTGGTTGAAATGGTTTGATTTATGTCACTGACAGCCAAATAAGGTGATGAAAAGGACAATGTGGGAATAGTATAGATTAAAAGTTTTCTGAAAAGTCCCCTTGGGTTTGGAGTGCAGGGACGAGCTCCTTGGCAGAAATGTCTTGGGATTAGGAAAAGATGTTACCTGTATTGTCTTGACTCGAGACCTTTAGACATAACAAGCAATCCCTTGGTTTGAAGCTTCGTTCCTGATGTCTACAGCAGGTGTCATTAAGTGCTGCTGTTTAAAAGGGACAGTTTGGAAGAGTGTCACATCACTGTTGGTTCACTGTCTTGCAGAATAGTACCGATCCTGAAGAGTTTTGGCTTTAAGAGTTTTTCTTTCCCTCTTTTCTGCATATGATACATGTTTCTTCCTACTGTGAAATGGTGGAATTGTACTAGATGCTGGTACAAAGGAAGTATTTTTACTGGGCGATATTGAGACACCAAAGTCCCCAGTCATTCTTAATGAAAAGTGATTACATGCGTCTTGTTCCATCAGTGCCCCTTGTCTGTGTTTCAAATAGAGCCTCTTCCAGTTTCTCGTCTCTGCGTCGCCTTCAAGGGGGCGGCGGAAGTTGCTCTCACCTGGGAGATTGGCGATGGCACTACCACCTGCCGGATTCTCCTTGAAGACAAGGGAGGCCACGAGGAGTCGGATCAAAACTTAACAGTCATTATTCCAGACCTGAAGCCAGGGTGCACCTATAAGGCCCGATGTGTTCCAGAATCGGAGGAGACACAGACAGACTCGGTGGCTGGAGGACATGGCCCAGGTGAGTTACCAGAGTGTGCTTCTCGTCTGCTTGCTGGTTTTGCCTTTCAGTAACTTCATGCTTCTTAAAAATAGTGTTCTGATATTTGTAGGGAGTTTTAGATTTTTGTAGAGGGCTCCTCCTGCACTTTTCAGTTTGACCCCACACCTGTGTGAGGAAGGAGGAAAAAATGTTTTTATTTTACAGGTTGGCACATTGGAGCTTGGCAGGGCAAGGGGATGGGCGTTGAAACTTTTGGGAGTCTGGCATCCAGGAAAGTAGCCGGCCTGGGTAGCTTTTCAGACTTTCAGGTGAACAAATAACAGGTGTGTTAACCCAAGTAGGGCCATTGGAGGAACATACTACATGCCCTCAATAAGGAGATGCTTGGGCAGGTCTAGTAGGCGTCTCCTGCAGTGACAGTGGAATAGTCAGTTGCAGATTTCAGCACTTTCTGGGGAACTCTGTGACTCGAGAACAAGTATTTCATCCCCATTTTACAGGTAAGGAAACAGAGCTACCAAGTGGGTGCTAGGATCCCTGATTGCACGTGACAGAAACCGGACTTTCCGTAGCTGAGACTAGATTAACAACTTACTGGCTCACAATATTTCCCTGCCACGGGCAGCCAGGGCTCAAAGAAAGAGACAGGGTGACGCTCGTGTCTTCTTCCTGTTTATCGGCGTTGTTCTCAGAGCGGCTCCCTCCAGCCAACTCAAGGGGGGACGGCCTCCGGCAGATTCACTCCCTATGAACAGGGGTCTGGTCCGGGGGGAACGAGTCCTCAAGTGGGTTCTGTGGAACCACGTTTGAATCTTGTGGCTGTCCCTGGAAGCCCGCAGCTGGGCTTGGAGGGGAGAAGATGATTTCCTGGACGAAGGGAGAGATCTGCAAATAGATGAGGTTGAAGGAGAAGTGCAAATATCTGTGGTGCTCCTCGGGATAGAAGAGTAGAGTGAAATATCTGCCCTGGATCCGGCCTTTTCGGGCAGGTCTGGGAGGAGGGCAGCAGACACTTCCGGAGCACCGACTGCAGACTGAAAGGAGACAGGGGTGTGCTTCTGCTGCAGTTAATGTCTTTGCCTTTTGTGTTTGAAACAGACGCCACCGGCACAGGGGGCACGGCTGGGACTTGCCCCGTGAGCAAATGCCAACGCGATCCTAACGAACAACCCTCTGCTTCTTCTCCGACCAATAAAACGGAAGTCCTGCTTCTTGGGTTAAGGTCTGGCACATGGTACAAGGCCACTGTTTATTCTCAAGCAGGGGATGGCACAGAAGGACAGCCCACGGCCACAGAATTCAGGACAGGTATGTTGGACTTCACAGAACGGCTTCAGCCAGAATTTCCAGCACAGAGTTATGTCGTCTGTGATTCCAGTTCTGAGTTAGCTCCTGCTTCACAAGTAGTTTTATTGTCAGATGGAGTTTTCCGGGAGAGACCGTGGACAGAGCAGACCCATGGAGGTTCTTAACTCTGTGGCCAAGATGCTTCTTTCACCAAGTTCAGTAAAGCATGAGGAGCAAGCACTCTGTGCAGACCCTGGGGACTGCCTCGTGTGTTTCTGTCCTGTCTGCTGGTGTCATGTTTTTCTCTTGTGAACCGATACTCGTTTTGTCAATGTTGGTGAAGTATTTTGCTCCTGAGATAAGAGAATGAGTTTCCTTTTTTTTTGGCCTGACCTTGGAAAGCACACTGATCTTTCTACTGAAGCTTGTTGACGTGCAGGTTGCTGCTCTCTACCTCTGTTTTTTAGCAGCACTCCGGTTCCGTAAGTGGACCAGTACTTGAAGGCTGTTTGGACCGATGCTGATGAGGGGGCAGAGAACTGCACAGCCCCCGCCCTGAGGGAATTCCAGTATAGACGGGGAACGGAGACACGTGTGCTTGGAAAGGCACATGGTGGGCTCTGTGGGTTCAGGAGCAAACACTGCCTCACTGTAGCTCCTGGGGGCTTGGCTGCAGGCAGCATGACCTGAGTCTGGGTTATATTATCCAAAGGTACATCTATTCTGAATGGCTGTCATAGGCCCACAGAAGAGAGGACATGGGGTGGGGGCTGGAGGGCCAAGGACAGAAAACAGATTAGCATCCAGAAAACTCTGGGGGTTGCTCCACACTGGACCTGGCTCTCTCTCAGGATTCAAAATCCCAAAATGGAGTGGGTGTCACATGCCCGCTTTCTGGATTTCTGTGCTGGGGATAGGAGACGCTGTCCCCACAGCTTCTACATGGGTGGCAGGCACTTTCTCCCACCAAGGGGCGATGGGGTGCCGTTCAGAAGAGGGGGTTGGTGCTGCACAGGCAATGCACGGTCAGCTGCCCACTGAGGAGTCCACCATGTCACAAGAAGAACAAAGAGCTGCAATTGGCCAGGTTGTTTCTATTAGAAGAAGATGCCTGACTTTTGCTGGGGCCCCATACATTTGTGTGTGTTGTGGTTAAATGAAATAGGAAGGAACCATCACTGAGAGTGTTTCTTAGACTAGATGACGTGCCCAGATGACAGCTTCTCTCCCTCTCTCCTCTATCTCTCGCTCTCTCTCTGGCTTGGCCATTCTGATTGTTATGAACTCCTTTTGTGTCTTCGCAGATTCCTTTCAGGTTTTGGACCTCGAAGCTGCCAATATCAGTGCCACAAGCATGACCCTGACATGGAAAATGAATGATAATGGGTCGTGCTTGCTCTACACCTACAACATAAACATTGTTGGGGACACTGATTTCTTCAACTTCACCGTCAATAAGACTCAGACTGTCCTCACTGAACTCAGCCCAAATACCTTATACAACATCACAGTGCATGCTTCCTTCCAGGACGGTTCTGAGGGCATGCCGGGCTTCCTCCAAGTGTACACCCGTGAGTTCACGCGTTGTTTGCTAGCCCTTCCTTCCTGCCTGCCTGCCCTGCGCCAGGCCCAGACACAAGGCTCTGTCCCTGCCCTCCAGGGAAGCCCAGTTGAGTGTGTGAGTCACTGGACTCCACCTCTTCAGGATCTGGACGTAGTAACGGCCATCATTGACTGGCCCTGCCTCACACCCAGTGTGGTGTGATGGCCTTTCCCTGCTCTGTCTCCGTGAATGTTCACGGCCCTGTCACGTGGTTGGCATTAGGCTGCTTTATGGATGAGGAAGTCAAGGCTGAGAGAGGTGCTGTAGGCAGGTGTCACACCTGGCAAGTGACAGAGGTGCAATCAAACAGCTGGGTGTGTCAACTCCAGCCTGTGCTTATAAAGACTGTTCTAGTGTGGGAGAGGCCTGGAGTGATTTGCTACAAGGAGACAAAGAGAACCTGGATATTCATGTCTTTTTTTCCTTAAGATGCTGACATTATAATGAGTCAGGGCACAGCTGTGTCTCATCCCTTGTTTGCTTAACTGTCCCTTAAAGATAAGAAGATACGCAGCATAGCAAAAGCTGTTTGTTCTGAAGAAGGCCCGATAACTTAAAACAGTAACGGTGTACCAGCAGTGGAGTAGTATAGTACCGTGGTAGTATCGAGATAGCAGTGGCTTTTGGGGAAGGCATTGGGATCCCTGTTTTACAGGCGAGAAAACTACGGCTCGGCGTACTCAAACAGTTTGCCCTGAGCTAGCCAGTGGTGGAAGGGGGACTTGAACCGGGGGTGCCTGTCTCTGGACCCAGGGCTGGTCCCACAACAATGCTTTACTCGAATGTCTGCTCCTTCCCTGGAAGCGCACTGGCAACTACCAAGATCCTACTCCGGACCCTGAACCCTCACTTCCGGGGTTCACGCCTCCTCTCATTTCCTGTGAATGACTTTGAACAACCTAGGCTAACAGTTTCTGCACTCTTGTAGCCAAGTGTTCTCGCACTGGCCAAAGTACCGCTTTCTGAGCAGGTCTGCATTGTAGGTGACAGGACAAAGAAGAGGAAAAGAGAGGTCAGGTGTCACTGAATCTCGGTGTAGACATTTGGTGAGGTTCAGTCCTCCTTGTCACCTGGAGGGAGATTCTTATCTAGTCCTTCACTTCTTCCCGCAGGTCCTGGTCCAGTTTCTGACTTTCGCATCACGATGATCAGCACCAGGAGTATTGGCTTAGCTTGGAGCAGTGAAGACTCGGATTCCTTTAAGATACTGACCAGGCAGGATGGAGCTGGAATACCTCGGACGGAAACAACCAACCAAAGCAGTATTTCCATTGGTGACTTATACCCTGGCACCAAGTACTGTTTTGAAATATTTCCAGTAGGACGAAATGGGACTGAAGGGGATTCCCAGAGCATTTGCAACACAACTGGTAAGCAAAGAGGCTGTATTTTCTGCGAAACAGTGATGTTTCTCAAAGGAAATCAGTATAATTTATAAGTGTCAGGTTTTCCAAATATTGCTTTTCTTTCAATTATCTAAAAAATCTTAAAAAAACCACCTTACAATGACAGTAATGCATAGCCATTCTATAAAATACAGGCAAGAGAAAGAAGAAGATCACATATAAACCATCAGTCAGAGATGATCACTGGTAACTTTTGATGTATGATGATTTATAATCTAGAGATACATGTAGGCTCACATACACACACATACCCACACCTGTGTATTTTCTCTTGGACAGACATACCTGGGGTTGCATAATCCGCTTTTTTCCCCATATGCCATTTTACTATAAGCATTTCCCTCTGTCAGTACGAATACTCTGTATTTCTACGGGATAATTTTCATACCCTCCTGGCATTCCATTGTCTAGATCAGGGGCCCACAGACAATAATGGCCCACAGGCCAAACCCAGCCGACTACCTGTTTCTGTAAATAGTTTTATTGAAACACAACCATGTCTACTTATTTATGTACTGTCTATGGCTTCTTTTGTGCTAGAAATGTATAATTGCAATAAAGAATATGAATATATATGGCCCACGAAGCCTAAAATATTTATTCTGTGGCCTTATGGAAAAGATGTGTTGACCCTGGGCCAGATCAGTGGTTTTCGAAGTGTGACCCCGAGATCTCTGGGAATCTCCTAGATTCAGTCAAAGAGTCCGGGGGTATTATTACCACAACACTAAGGTGTTGTTTGCCGCATTCACTCTCACCCTTTCATGATGAGTGTCCAGTGGAGTTTTCCAGACGCCACATGACATGGGATGACACCCTCACCCCAACAGCTTGTATAGTCTTATGTTTTAAAAATTTCCTCATTTTTATATATTTTACTTTAATTTTAAAGATTTTATTTATTTACTCATAGAGGAGAAGGGAAGGAGAAAGAGAGAGAGAGAAAGAAACATCAATATGTGGTTGCCTCTCATGCACCCCCTACTGGGGGACCTGGCCCTCATCTCAGGAATGTGCCCTGACTGGGAATTGAACCAGCAACCCTTTGATTCATAGGTCTGTGCTCAATTCACTGAGCTACATCAGCCAGGGCAAAAAATTTCCTCATTTTTAATTTTTAATAAGATAAATATAAATATACCTTCCATGATCCAAATTTCTCTGAGAGCCTTACTAATATTTAAGAAGGTAAGTGTAAGATCCAGATTTTTAAGAACCACTGGCCTGGATGTACTGTAAATTATGTAACTACTCTCCTACTGTTGGGCAGATCGATTACTGACAGTTTTTCATAAACAATGTTGGGATGCAGGAGTATCATTAGTTCTAGAAGGCTAACTGATATTGACCAAAGCATTTTATGGTAACAATTTGATCGTTCATCATTGTTTCTAAAATTTGAAGTCAGACATGTTGGAAAGTTTGGAAAACATGCCAGATTCCTTGATCTTGGGTTGCGAGAGAACTGAAATTTTTCATGCAGAAAGGAAGGACGCAGAAAGGAGACTCAGTCCTTGAGCCACATGTGGAATCAGCTGGGCTTCTCAGATTCTCAGGGTGTGTAGGTTTCTTGAGTTCTGTTGGTTGGGTTAAGGATGGATAGTCACTTGGAAGGTCTGCTCCCGGAAGAAGGGAACTGCTAAAATGCATCCCTCAGATGAAATGCAGTAGCTACTTCTTTTAGTCTGAATTTTAGATTAGACTTGTTGAGATGGAGTCTTAGCAACATATGACAGTCTGTTCAGAAAGTTTCAAGCCATGTACTGTGAAAAATAGACATTTACTGAAGAAGATACAAGAAGTATTATACATTGGACCATAATGTCTCAGTCCCCTTCAAAGCAGGCACATTGGGACATCATACTGTTTTCCCAGTCACCATCCGCTGCCCTGTCGTATTTTCTTGATCTCATTGATGATCTGAAATCTCTTCCCTTTCAAAGGTGATTTTAGTTTTTGGGAAAGCCAGAAGTGGCAGGGCACTAAATATGGGCTGTATGGTGGCTGAGTCACCTGGGTGATTTGATGTTTCACCAAAAAACTCTGCAGGAGACATGATGCATGAGTGGGTACATTGTTGTGATGAAGCTGCCAATCAGCAGTTGCCCAATAACTGAGGCCTTCTGAATCATCCAAATAGTTTCTGCAGAGGGATGTTTAAGCTTAAGGCAAATTTGATGCAGATTCATTGCTCTATTCACTCAGTCACTGGGAATGTGGTGGCCACACAGTACACACTCTCACTCGCTCAATGACGTCCACTGCTCCCACTGACTAGTACCGTGAAGTCGTTGCTGTTCACCCATGCGCATTCCAGTCCACTCTCCTTGGCTGCCAGGCTACATCGATGTTGTGCCAGCTTCTCATTATATTAGCAATGGCTGGACTTTTCCCAGACAGACCTCGTATATCTCTTCTCTCTTTTTAGAATGTCGGTACTGGTAATGAGACATTGTGGGACTTGATATCGTGGGACTTGCCAATGCCCAGAACTTAATGTAATAATAATACAATATATCAGGGGTGTACAAAATGCTGGGTTTTCATCCTATATTTAAAAACTTCTTAACACAACTTCATGAGGTGGGTGCTGCTATCATCTCTGTTTTCCAGAGGAGAAAGTGGGGGCTCTGCAAGCTTAAGTAACTAGCTCAGAGTGACAGGGCAGTGAACTGGCCTCTGTCTGGCTTTGGAGACTGAGTTTGAACCACAGCGTGGACTGATACTTTGATATGGTGCAGATGCAAAGTAATTAAGGACTGTTCGTGAGAAGAAGGCATCTCTGTACTATTGCCTGTAACTGGGTCTCATTGAATGAAAACGAATGAGTTGGAAGAATGCAGTAGACTCCTAGGGGATTACCATTCTACTGTTGGAAACTTGTATTTTTATTATTGGGGAAAATAAGTATAACAGCATTAAAGGCAATTTTGAAATAGGGAAACATACCATATGACCCCTGCAATTCCAATTCTTTTCCGGAATTGAAAGCAGGGACTTGAACAGTTATCTGTACACCAGTGTTTACAGTAGCATGACTCACAGTGGTCAAAAGGTGGACACAGCCAAGTGTCCACCAGCAGGTGAATGGATAGGTAAAATGTGGCATATCCATATGATAGAGTAGTACTCATCCATAAAATGGAATGAAACTCTGACCCATGCTACCACGTGGTTGGGCCTTAAAAACATTAACATTATGATGCAAATGGGCACATATTACATGATTCCACTTATATGAGGTACCTGGAATAGTCAAGTTCACAGAGACGAAGAGTGGAGCAGAGGGTGCCAGCAGCAGGGGGAGGAAGGATTGGGGAGTAGTTGTTTAATGGGGACAGGGTTTGTGTTGGGGATGGTGAGCTGTTTTGGTGTAGATACTTTGTGGTGATGGCTACACAACACTCTGAACGTATTTAATGCCACTGAATTGTGTTTAGTTATTTCTAGGCCCCAGTCTTTGCATTTGTACTGTAGCTGGTTTAGTGTGTAGAGGTGAGCTCGTAGTATGGACGGGCCCCAGGGTGCTCAGGTGGGTGCCTCCACTTCTGACCCCTATCTCTGACAGTGGAGGGTGTGTGCATTTCCCCCACTCTCCGCCCGGGCCTCAAAGGTTCCCATTTAGTAAATATCGACTCTTCATATCAGTTTTTCTCTCTGGTAAGTATGGCTGTGTTTCAGGAAGAGATTTTCTTTTGAGGGAATGATTGAAGACAAACAGTTTGTTGAGACTAACATACACCTGAAGAGCACACATATCCTAAGTGCATAGTTTGATGAATTTTCACAAACTGAACCCGTCTGGTCACCAGCCCTGAGGTCAGGAAACTGAACGTGATTTTTATTCTAGAAGACCCCCATGAGGACATTTTTATGACAAAAGCAAAGACCCAAAGAACTGAGTGGGGGAACTCGTAAGTCCCTCTGTGTTAGGAGGGAGCCACAGTTCTTGAAAGAGCAGAGCGTGCAAACTTCTAACCTGCATTTTGGAGTTTGCCCTTCATGAATTCATTTGCGATGGAGAAAGAGCAAGTCCTCTTGACAGACACTTTGAAGTAAAGCTGGAGGTCACGATGTTCATTAACAGACTTCCGTCTTCCTTCCTTTCCTCGGACCAGGCCCCAGTGGAGTGTGTGACATCCGCGTGGCCCACGTCACCACAGCTGAGATACGGTTGGAGTGGCAGAGTACAGACAACGCTTCGGACTACATCTACCACCTAGACCTGAGCTCTGCACACGGCACTAACCAGACCCACAACACTTCTCACAGAGCCTTCACTTTCAGGGGCCTGACCCCGGGCACCTTGTATAACATCACAATTGTTCCGGAAGTGAAAGGTGTCCTGGGGCACCCCAGCTCCATTCTACAGTACACACGTGAGTGTCTTAGGAGGCCCTCTTGGGGGGCGTGTTCTCCTTGACTTCGACTTGGAGGGTGGGAAGGAGGCATTGGCTCAGGGGCCCTTGTTTATGGGCTCCAGGTCAAATGTGAAACGACTTACACTGAAAATTCTGGCCTCGGCGGAGGTTCTGCTCTTCTCACTGGGCACTGGTGCTGAGCCCTGTGGACGCAGAGCTGTCTTTGGAAGCAGGAAGCGATCCCATAAGCGTGGGAAACATACACTGTCTCATACATTCCTTGGGAACCCAGATGGGAGCAGAGGCTCCTTGTCCTGTTGGCTTGGGGAGATTCTGCTCAGAGGATGAGCTTTGTATGCTGTGGTGAGGGAGGGCCTTTGCCATCAGTCAGTCCCAGTGAATGTGTGCTCGAGATGGTAGCTTACACGGTGTTTTCAGGGTATGTTTTCTCTTTCGTTACTCAGATTTCAGAAACAGGTAAGAAATTATATCTTGGGAACTGCAGATACATCTGAAGTGTTAAAAGAAGCACGAAAAACTTTATTCTTTTGAGAATTTAATCTGTATAATTATTTTCTGAATGTCTTTTTGAGACGCCTTCCATCGGTTGAGTCAGCAAGTATTAGATTTATTCATTCTTTCCCGAAAGGAGCCAGGCTATTTGTAGATGCAGCCTATAAAAGGGTCCTGGCGTTCAGGCTAACCTGTGCTTTTTCTAAAAGATTTTTATTTTATTTTCACTAAGGGCCCAGCAATGTGTCCGACATTGAAATCAGCACCAACACCACCGCAGCAACCTTCTGCTGGCAGAACTCTGACGAGGCCTCTCGCACGTACACCTACCGCCTTCTTGTTGAGAGGGAAGGGGATTCCAGCAACGCCACTGAAGTAGTCACGGGCATTGGCGTCACTGGTGCTACAGTCCCCGATTTAATACCTGGCTCAGGGTACACCGTACAGATCTTCGCCCGGGTGGGGGAAGTCACCGAGTCACTGGGACCTGGCTGGCAGTCATTCTGTACAGGTGAGTAGCCCCAGATGCTTCTGGGACTTCTTCCAGTGGGGGCCTTGCAGGGAGGTCTACCCCAGACTTTGGCTTGTCAGCTTTTGTGTGGTTTGTCACAATAGACACTGAGCTCTCGAGACGTCCTGTTAGCTCATTAGTGCTGCCTTGCTGCCTTCATCATGTATTCATCCCGCACATATTTATTGAGCACTTACTGTATGCCAGGCACTTTAAAATGACTCAGATAAGTCCCAGCCTTGCTGGAATTTTTATTCTGGAGGGGAAGACATAATAAACAAGGTAAATAAGTTAGTAGCTTGTTGATTACTGCCATGGAGAGGGGGAAAAAAACAAGGAAGAGGGATAGTAGATGTTTGTCAAGGGTGCCCAGGGAAGGCTTCAGGGAAAAGGTGACTTTTGAGCAAAGATCTGAAGGAAGTAGGAAGCCAGCTGTGTGACTTCAGAGCATGGAGCGTTCCAGGCAAAGGAGCAGCCAGAGCAAAGGCCTGGAGGCTGGCAGGTGCCTGCTGTCCGGAAGGAGGAGCAGGAGGCCAGGGTGGCAGGAGTGGGTGCACGGGAGCAAGAGGGCGAGGGGTGGGCGGCGAGGCCCCCGAGCAGGGGTGTCAAACTCATTTTCACCAGGGGCCACATCAGTCTTGCCATTGCCTTCAAAGGGCTGAAATAACTTTAGGACTGTATAAATGTAACTACTCCTTAACTGTTCAGGAGTTGAAATTATATTCGGCCCTTTGAAGGCAAGGCTGATGTTTCCCCCAATGGAAATGAGTTTGACTCTCCTGTCCCAGAGGGAATGGCTGGGGCATGGATGACATCTAGATTGTAATGTATAGTTTGGCTTTTCCACGAAGCAGATGCAAAGGATATTGTTAAAATGGATGCGCAGCTTTTCACCTTTCTTGATCCTTATCTTTCACTGCAAAAGGTGTGGTCACGAGAAGGGGAGCCCTGTGGGTGGTGGAGGGAGCTTCTGGACAGTAGCCCAGAGACTGCTTTGCAGATGGTTATGAGGACTTCACAGCTCTGATTGTGGCCCAGGGACCGCCTTATCCTCCACTCTCTTTGCACCCGCACCTTCCATTCCTTAGACCAAGCCTTTCAGGTGTGTTCAGGCTGATTTGGAAGGCGGGAGACTCATTGGATCAGCCTCCCTGAGAGTGCAGGAGCTGGGACCTCAATGACCTCTGACCTTTCACATGGAGTAGAAAGAAACCCCTGCGTCCTGCAGTCACCTTTGCCGGCTCGGGCTCCATCCCTCCTGGTCTAGACCGTGGTCTTTAGTGTGTGGGTGGCTTCCTTTTCTGACACTTCTCTTAGCTATAATCACTGCAGCCCCAAACCAGGAGGAAAGTCTCCATGAGCGTTTGGGATGGGGGTGGATGGAACAGGGGCTGTGGGAGCGGGTGTGCGCTGGGCAGGTCGCCCTGCCCGGCCTCGGGTGGAGGATGAGGGGGTTGCACTAGGTGACTTGCCCTCCTCCTTTAAAAACCACTGCAGCATTAAAGCGATGACGATGTTCTCTCCCAGGACATTAATACGGAGATTTTGATTTGGGTATTTTGAGTATGTCGGCGGTCTCCTGCGTAGTACAATGTTGATTGTCCTCAGTTAACGTCTCACTTTGATTGCTTCCAACCTCAACTGGTCTGTCCGACCAAGGAGCATCATCCAGCGGGAAACCTCCATCACGAAACTTCACAGGCCACTTTTGGCACATTTGTTCAGTCACGGCACCTTCTTCATACACTGCATAAACCTTTTTTTTTGTGTTTCAGTTGTGTTTTTACCTTTCTTGAAATAATAAAAGCGTAATATGGCAAAAATGTGTATTTTCTCCCATCTTCAATATTAAATGGCTACAGAAAAATTTACCGATTTTGATGTTTATTTTTTTAAATGCATGCTGATAGGACAGCTGTCCCTATACAGTCTAGAAAAATTGTCCTGAATGAAGTTAAAGATGACTAAGCATTACTAGAGCCATCTTACAGAAAAAAAACCAAGCAAACTTTTTGGCCAACCCAACACTTAACCTCTGGAAGCCTTGTCTGGTTCACCCCTGAATAAGATGCTGTAGGCGAAGGAGCTGCTATCACCGTATCGTTATGACAGAGCCACCTCTCACGGAGCCCTGTCCTCTTCCAGTTCAGTGACCGACAGCCTTTGTTTCACGTACCCTCAGAGTCCTGCAGCCGAGGCTCAGAGCAGTCACATGCAGGATCCAAGGTCACATGGCTTAGTAATGCCCGATTCAAGGCCATCCTCTGCCTCTCTGCCTCACTACACGCTTGCCCCCTCAGCATGGATGGGCCAGGATTCTACTGCTCCCCAAGGTTCTGCGTTGGCAAAGGCAGAAGCTCCAGAGTCTCATGCTGAGCTGTGCTTGCTTTGCAGATCCGGCCCCGGTAGCCTCCTTCCAGTGTGAAGTGGTCCCCAAAACGCCGACCTTGGTTCTGAGGTGGGCCTGCCCTCCTGGCACCAGCACGGGCTTTTGGGTGGAGGTCAGCAGAGGAGACTGGAGGAACGTGACATACCTGGAGGGCTGCCCCCTGGAGGAGGCTGGAGCTGAGTACTGGACAGAAGTCACTCATTTGAATTTCTCTACCTCGTATGACATCAACATCACAGCCTTGTCCTGTAACAAGATGGCATCCCCTACCCAAAACTCCTGCGTCACGAGCATCACAGGTGGGTTTTGGGTCGGCAGGGTGGCCTGGTGGCATTGTGGTTACCCTGGAGCCGCTGGCCTAGGGGGAAGTGTGGGGGCCTTGGTCAGAAGTCTCTGCTGAGACAGTGGACACGTAGGCACGGGATACCACCTCCAGTGTCCCCCACTGGAGCTGAAGGGTTGCTAAGCAAGATTAGGGCTGCCCTGCCCAATAGAAACTAATGTGACCCTCATGTAATATATTATATTATGATTTAATAGTACAGCTCAAAATCTTCTAGGAGCCATGTTAAGAAAATGTAAAAAAGAACAATTTGATCACATTTTATTTAACTCAGTATATTAAAAATGTTCTCATTTCAACATGTAGTCTGTATAAAGTAAGTTATTAATGAGATATTTGCATTCTTTCTTGACACTAAGTCCTTAATGTCCAGTCTATACCTTACACATGTAGCATCTTTGAACTTTAACCAATGAGGCTGTGTGTGGGAGGCCACCCTGGGGATGTGGCTGGGCCACCGAGGAGGTCCTTGTGAACTAGGCCGGCTCCCCACCAGTCCCTTCCCTGCCCTTTGCTTCTGGATTTGCTTTGTATGAGCGCAGCACAGAGCTTCCAGAGCACGGGCGGTCATTGCAAATTCTCTCCTTAATAATTTTATTCCTTTTTTGGTTTCAGAGGTTGGATGATCATGTTTGGTTTGTTCTGTTTCAGACCCGCCTCCTCCAGATGGATCTCCTAATATTACATCTGTCAGTCACAATTCGGTAAAGGTCAAGTTCAGTGGGTTTGAAGCCAGCCACGGACCCATCAAAGCCTATGCCCTCATTCTCACCACTGGGGAAGGTAAGTGGCGGGGGGCGGTCATTATGGGTTAAACAGCCAGGGAGTGACACCCTGGCTGGGCTCCATTTCTGTGCCCACTGAGGCACATTAGAGGTACAAATACATGTCTGTTTCTACACTGTAGCCCACGCTTGGCAAGCAGATGGGGGTGGGAGGGGTTTGCTATTTGCCTGATGGTCTAGGTCAGGGGTTGACCAGCTTTCTGGAAAGGGGCCAGATGGCAAACATTTGGAACTTTGCAGGCCTTACCGTCTCTGGTCGCAGCTCTTCACCTCTGCTGGGGCAGTGTGATGCAGTCCTGGGCGATGCAGGGCGAGTGAGTGTGGCTGCTCCAGCAAAATGTTTTTTGCCAGCACAGGCGGCTGGCTGGATTTGGTCCATGGGCCCTAACTCGCTGACCTCAGATCTGGGTTTTTTGTCTCTTTTACAACATGGGGGCTTATCTTGTAGGTGGCAGAATGTGTATTAAGCAACTCTCTCTCTCTCTCTCACACACACACACACATGCAAATGCACACGCACAAATCATCAGCAAAGCGTGACTTTCTCTTGAAAGCAGACGGAATGATTTGCATTTGTAGTGGGAACTTGCACACAGCATCCTCCTGGCTGAGAGAGGAGGCGGACGAAAGGCCGCTTTTCCTTAAAGGGCTCCAGCACATTCTCTGGGAGAAGAAAGGAACCATTCGAGGGTGTCTTTGCTAGCTGTGTGGGTGCTTTGTACAAGGCCTGGATTGGAAATGGCAAGTTGTGTTGTTTTTGGTTCTTTAAATGCGAATACTGTATTCTTTTTTGGTTTTTGGTTCTTTAAATGCGAATACTGTAGTACGGCTCCTTCTGAGTTGTTCAGCCTGTGACTGTCCTCATCTCCTCAAGGAAGGTGGGGCTCAAACACACCGCCAGGGTGGGGGTCCTGAAAAACAAGGAATTTGCTGGTTTCATAAACCTGAAGCAAGATTTCAGGAAGTGACGTTGAGATCTCTCTCTCTGTCTTTTCGTTTGGGTCTGTTTCAAGTACCTAGTCATTTTGCTCTGAGGCTTTTCAGCAAATCCCACACTCAGACCTTTGCCGCATGAGGAAGGCAGCGTTTCATAGTGGTCGGACTGAACGGTACCAGCCTGGGATGGGCAAGATTGCGTCAGATCATCTGGGTTAGAAATGCAACTCCACCATGTGGGCAGTGTGGCCTTGGGCCCTTTTGGCTTTCTGTGCCTTCATATTCCCGTCTGTCAGATGGGGAGAGTGAACCAATGTGCAGAGGTTGTTGTGGGGGTTCAATGAATTAACGTAAATAAAGTACTTAGAACTTAATTCTAGTGAAGCCTGACATGGGAAGTGTCCTTGAGGGATGGTGGCTCTCATTGCTGCCACCCATTGTTGTCATTATTGAGACGGTGGGAGACTTACCTCTCTCTGCAATCACTGCCTTAAGATTTCCCTTCTCCATGCCTTTCTTAGCTAACCCGTCCGCAGAGGTTCTGAGCCATACGTATGAAGATTTCAAGAAGGGGGCCTCGCCTGCGTACGTGACCTACTTCATAGCCACGGGAGGAAACGCAAGTTCTGGGGGCTCGTCTGAAGTCTTGAAGTATGAAGTCAACGTGGGGAACGAGTCGAACACACATGGCTATTACAACGGGAAGCTGGAGCCCCTGGGCTCCTATCGGTAAGGCCACCCTGTTACCGATAAGGGTCTTCCTCTTCGGGGGCCGAGCCTCCTGGGTGCACAGCTCGCAGGCCTGGGTGTTGGCCGCGTCTCAGCCTCCTTTTTTCCCCTTTGTCGTCCCGCAGGGCTTGTGTGGCCGGCTTCACCAACATTACCTTCGGCACTGACGGTCTTCTCATAGATGGGAACAGGAGCTACGTGTCCTTCAGTCGCTACTCAGAGGCCGTGTTCTTGCCTCAGGACCCAGGTAGGGGAAGAACCCCAGTGCTGTGAGCGATGTGGTGGGTGTTCGCAGCTAGTGTCCACAGAAGGCTGAGTGTCTCGGCCTCCCTTGGGCTCCAGGGGCTTTGGTGTGCTTGGTTTCTTCTCTCAGGAGTTGAGACGTCCCCTGGCCATGATGTCCCCAAAGGCCCCTGCCCTCCTTTTCTGAATGCCTGCTGCACTTCAGTCTGCAAACCGAGTCCTTTTTCCCAGCGTAGTGATTCAGGTGCCCACGTGCCAGACCCTCAGTGCGACTTGGTGCATAGAATCCTTGAAGGGGCCACAGAAATGTCCAACCCATTTTAGAAATGCAGGTGTTGAAGCCCAGAGAGCGACGGTGACTTGTCAAGGGTTTCTCTGTGGCTTACAGGCAGGCCTGACATTCTGGTCTCGGACTCCTTGTCAAGCACTCCTGTCCTTTGTCACACAGAGCAAGGTGATTTAGGAGCTACAGGGACCCAAGCAGGACACATCCCCCACCCCTCAGGCCACAGTCGTGCCCACCAATGGGCTCGTCAGTTTGCCTGGTCTTCACGCTGGGTAGTTGCTCGCTACAGGACAGAATTCCTGCCCCAGAAGCAAAGTGCAGGGGGTCTCCTCACCCTTCCCCGATACAGATACGGGTTTCGTGTCACCTGAAGGTGGAGCTGCAGACACTTGTGCTCACATGTGCCAAGTAGCCTCAGAAGGTGTGAGGTGTTCCAGCAGTGCTTCCCTTAACGGGTCTGAGCCCTGAGAGGCCCCCAACTCCCATCCCCACCTCAACTCGAGGGGTCCTGCCTGGGTTTCTACTATATATAATGGGCCCTGCACGCAATTTCATTTGAAGTAAGAAATCCGTGGGTGAGAACCTGAAAATCACTGATCTAGCCCCGTTCCCTGAATTTGCCATTGGGGGGACTGAGACAGGGAGAGGAGCAGTGACTGTTTCAGGACCTCCAGTTAGTGGGGACTGGGGACAAGTCACCCAAATGCTTAGACTAGTTTTAGGTCTGAAGGTATTTAACTCTGTATATGTCACACACCCGCTCTCTGTGGTTCGAGGACTCTCCTGGGGGTTGGCGGACACCTCTAGAAGGCGGCTCCTGTTTGGACTTTTCCCAGGTGTCATCTGTGGAGCAGTGTTTGGATGTATCTTTGGTGCCCTGGTTATTGTGGCTGTCGGAGGCTTCATCTTCTGGAGAAAGAAAAGGTGACTCTTGCTTATATTAATGATAATAATACCCTGTTTTTTTAAAGGAAGCTTCTTATCAAGGAAAACTTCAGACTTTTACACAGTTGGAAGGAATAGCGTCACGAGCCCCCATGTCCCCATTATGCATGGTCTTGACTGCAGGTGTCGTCTCACTTCACCCCCACCCCCAGCTGGAGGGTTTCCGAGCAGACTCCAGCCCTGACATCAGGCCGTGGGCAGGCCCTGCAGTGCGGTCACTACTTGCAAACAGTGCGCTCTGGTGCACAAGGCAGTTTCCTGAGGCTGGGTGAAAAAGGCGGAGGGATTAAGCAAAAACGCACAAACACACAGATAAACACACAGACTCATAGACACAGACAACAGTATGTGATTACCAGAGGGAAAGGGGGGCTGGGGGGGAAGCGGACGGCGTAGGGGGAATAAGTGGTGATGGAAGGAGACTTGACTTGCGGTGGCGAACACACAATATACAGATGACGGATTATAGAACTGTCCACCTGAGACCTATATAATTTTATTACCTAATGTCACCTCCACAAACTCAATGAAAAGAAACCAAACCAAACCAAAAGAAACCACTTTTCTGGTGTTAAGAGAGTTCGGTTCAGAGTTAGCCGACTTTGAACCCACACCCTGTCTCTGACTAGTCGTTAGGGAGGTAGGCATTAGTGTCCTCACCTGTGATGGGGATAAAACTCCTGACCTTGCAGAGCGTTAAATAAATAAAAGTGCTTTGCATAGTGTTTGTGCTTCGCATGCTGTGATTATGTGACTAGTTCATCTGTACGACTGCCACTTGAGGTAGTTAAACTGTAAAAACAACAACTCTGTTGTGAGTGCTTACCATGTGCCTGGGTTTGTGCTTTCCATGAAATTTCTCACGCACGAGGCTCTGGGAGGCAGGTCTCATTGGCCCCACCGTGAGGAGGAAGCTGAGTGTAGAAGTGTGGAAATGGACTCGAAACTGGTCTTTGCTCTTCCTCGCACACCCTCTTGCCCGACTGGGTGGTGTGTGCAGCCCGTGCATCCACTGCGATGCATTGCTGTCATTCCGTGCTGCCAGCCAGGGAATTTTCACCCCAGCTCAGGGTGTCTAATGCGGCCACGCCCGGTTCTTCTGCCACCGCCTGGTCCTGTTCAGTTAATAGGCAGTGCGGGCTGTCCAGATGCCGATACTTGTGTTTTCAAGGGAGGGGTCAAAACCGTCATTGTTGTATCTTGTTAAAACAAAATTGATACTGCTGCATATAAAAAAATAAGCTAAAGGAGAGCAAAGAAAATAGATAATGCGTAACTGCAGCACCCATATGTGAAATTGCCCTTGATACTGATGTTATTACAGAACTCACACACAAACACACACAGACACACACCCAGAGGTGGGATCATGTTGTACATATTCTTTTCTAGTTTGCTTTATTCACTTAAGACATGTGGACAGCTTTATTTTGTCTTTAAGTGGATATAGAATATTCAACTGTATGGATATTACAACCAATTTCCTCCCCCCCCTTTGTCGTAGTTATCTATCCTTGTACTCAAAGATTTGGGCACATTTACGATTATCATTAAATGCCAAGCTGGGCAGTGGCTGGGTCAGTGGGCGTACTTGTTTTTAATTTTGATACTGATGCCAAATTGTCTCCCAGAAAGGTTTTTTTTTTTAAACACCAGTATGGGGTTTAGCCAAGGGTGCAGGAGAGTGCCATGTGCTTCACTACCTTCCCTAGGCTGGATATATTTTCTAGTTTATTCCATTAACTTATCAGAAAGCCTTTCTAAAAAGCAGAGTATGAAATAAATGAATCTCACTTTACAATAAGGTAATGCTGCTGATAGATATTTATACCAGGAATTTCCTAAAAGCTGCTTGGGTGAGATTCTTCCATGATGGTATGAAAGAGAGGAACTTCACAGTTTTCCAATCGGCACTTGCTGCTTAGACCACTAAGCTTAGTACCAGCGCGCAGGGTGAGTGCTGCGTGGGCAATAGTCCCAGGGAAGGCATCCTGTAGGCCCATGGAAGGGACAAAGCACAGAATGAACGGTTTTGTCTAACGTTTTTTCTTTTCTTTTGCAACAGGAAAGATGCAAAGCACAATGACTTGCCCTTTTCTCAAATTAAGTAAGTCTCTAGAGTTATGAGCTTTTATTTTAAGTGCTTCGGTCCCCCATCTGTTCAGTAACTATCTAGAGAATTTTTGGTGGGACTTGCTGTCATTTTTCCCGGCTGACACATTTGGCCACGATCATCCAGGAGTTCTTGCTGGCTGTGCTGTCTGCGAGGAACGTGTGTTTATCAGTGTCTGGCAGCCGGCTTTCTGCCACATGCTGCTATGGCAAGGATGGCCATACTGACCCTATTCTACCAACAGTTCTACTGATAAGTATATATTTTGTGATTAAAGCGTAGGTTATCCAGACCTAGGAGCAGAGAACTTGCTCGAAGTACAAAGCCAGTTAGTTATATCACAGGGTCTAGAAGTTGAATTTCCTGATGCCAAGTTTTGTAAATAATATTATACTGACCCCTCCCCCAACTTCCCTCCCTACAAAATATTACACTATGTATTTTCCTGTTTTGGGAAGATGTTTATCTCCAGAGGCACGGTTGAGTCATTTTTCTAATTGCATATTTTTTTCTCTCCCTTTCTATGATGAAGACCTAAAAAGTGAGTAAGCTCTTTGCTTTAAAAAAAAAATAACTTGTATTTTTTCTATTTCAACTGTATTGAATGTAAAAATCCTAATACATTGTTTTATTTTCTTAGATCCAAAGTAATCAGAGTGGAGAATTTTGAGGCCTACTTTAAGAAGCAGCAGGCTGACTCCAACTGTGGGTTTGCGGAAGAGTATGAAGTACGTGGTTGTGAACGTCATGTTTTCATTGCGTTGTTTTTCCTAAAAGTTGTAAAACGGCCCATTTTTGTTTCATGGTGGAGCTCTGGGTGCGAGGCGACCCTCCTGGAGGGCAGAGAAGCTCTCCTGTGACCCTTGGGGTCGCGCTGTGGCCGAGTTGGCTGTGAGCGCCTAGACCTAGATGGACCTTGGATTCTCGAGGTGCTGATCCCCCAAGATTATGCAGAGATACAGAACCCGGGCACTCAAGCTATCGGGCTGTTAACTAAAGTAATTAGGACACTCTGTGACCTGGAAAGACACCAGATGGGGTAGGTGGGGGGCTGGGGCTGAGGCTGTGTGGTGGAGGTGGATTCTGGAGGGTTCGGTGAAGTCTCTGGGAAAGAGCTTCTGTCTTTCTGTCCTCTAGATGCCTCAACCCCAGACCAGCTGGACCCCCGCCCCCCAGATGGCCACGCCCACCACCCTCCACGTGCGGGCGGGCGCACTGCAGCATAGGAAATACGTGCTCTTTAACACGACGGGGTTAGCTATGGTCGTGCTGCATTCCCACTTAATTCTGCCATACTCTGTGCTCAGTATAAATAATGTTTGAACACTAGCTAAATGAACAATTCGTGTTTTATTTTCAGGATCTGAAGCTTGTTGGAATTAATCAACCCAAATATGCAGCGGAACTGGCTGAGAACAGAGGAAAAAATCGCTATAATAACGTTCTGCCTTGTGAGTTGATTTTCGCACAGTCTTCCCTCGAGTGGTGGAGGGGAATCAAGATACCAAACAGCCACTTCCACAGCCATTCATTCATCCCCTGCTGTGTGCTAAGCACTGTGTTAGGCATATGCTGTTGAATACTGTCCTTGTGGCAACCTCAGGGAATGGGTAGTAGAGTATTTACTTTTCAGATGAGGAGTATGAGGCACAGAGTGGCTAAGTGATTTGTCCCAAGTCACACAGACAGTCATGCATGGCAGGACCAGGCTCTTGTCACTTTCATTCAGGGACAAGGTCAAAGCCTGTGCTTTTTAATTATTTTTTTAATTTAAAAAATGTTTTCCAATTACAGTTGATCCTCAACTATATTATTTTGTTTTAGTTTCAGGTGTACAGCATAGTGGTTAGACAATCATATACGTTATAAAGTGGTCCCCCTGATATTTCCAGTACCCACCTGGCACCACACGCAGTCATTACAATATTATTGACTGCATTTCCTATGCTGTATTTTACACCCCCGTGACTGTCCTGTAACCACCAATCCCTTCACCCTTTTCACCCGGCCCCCAGCCTCGCCCCCTCCAGAGCCTGTGCTGTTAACCCTTCTGTCTCTTAGCTCCTTTATTTCTGTTAACGTAGTTCCGGAAGGAAGGACCAGGACGGGCAGGGAGTGACAGGTGGGGAGTGACAGACACCTTCTGCTTGTCCAGATGCGTCTCTCTCTGGTGGGCTGAGTGCATTTCACAGCTGAGTATGAGTTACATTTGGATTCACTCCTGTTTTTGAGAATTAACCATGTCTGCAGCCACATTGGCAGGGGTAGCAGCAAACTGAGTTTAAGATGATAATTGTTTATTACCTCATTCATTTAAACAACATGTAAACCCTCTCCACTAGAACGTTCTTTGTGGTTTCTCTTTTGGGTGGAAGCTCGGGCACAGAGAGGAGTGTCCGTGGATGACAGCTGTGTTCTGATGTAGCTGAAACTGACAGGCTCCGCCCACGACTTTCATGGGAGGACACGTGGAGATGTTGCCTCTTTTACGTGAAGCTGGTGTTTCTTTCCTGGCCTGAAATGTTAACTTCTGTTTAGATTCAGGATTTCCCAGTGCCTGGGTTCTTTCTCTTCATCTACCCCGTACTGACAGTGGACTTGGGTCCATATTCTGAGAGAAATGCTTTTAAAACTAGGTGGGGAGCACCCGCCCCAGCTCTGCCCTTCCAGGGCTGACCAGGGATTATTGGCCTGCTCTCATGGCCATCCTCGGAGATTCTCAGATCCAGAGTTTGGGTATTGTGTTTATTGGAAGATTTTAGGCTGGAACTCACTTTTGTAGCTGAGTTTGGCATTGCCATTTTGTCCAAGGGAGGGTGAGAGAGCGGGCAGGCAAAGGCAGGGAAACATCGGTGATGTTGCTGATGGCTTGGTCTGACATTCAAATCTATGGCTATTATTTTATTTCTTGAGCGGGCAAGTTTGTGTGTTTTTGAGATGGCCCTACTTAGAAAACAGGAGAATTTTGTGTTTCAGATCCTCCCCTCTCACCTACAGTAGTCTTATACATTCAGTTTATTCTTGAATTTGGTACTGTCTTTTTATAACAGGTTTTTTTTTGCGGGGGAGAGTAGAGAAAGTGCAAAAAGAGTGGGAGGGTTAACCTGAATATGCACCCAGTGGGGCAACTTTATTTAATCCTAGTGGATGAGGCAGTAGCTTTGAATTCCAACTGCTGTTCACAAGATAGAAGTGCCTGGAGGAGTCACTTAATCTCTCTGACTCTGTCTCCTTATCTGAAAAATGGGCACAAACGCTTGTAGGATGGTTTTGAGGAAAAAGTACCATTGCTCAGGACATTCCCTGGCCCACGGCAGGCTGCTCGGATTCCATCCTTGATTCTGCCACCGACACCACATACCTCTTCTGCGCCACGTGACACAGGGCGCCGGTGAGGATTACACGTGGCCACACGTGGGCACTGCCAACCTGTGTACCTTCAAGGGGTGACAGAGCCCCTGCGTTGCCATCGTGGACTTCTTTTTTCTGTCTTGTAAGTAACTCCCCTCAAACATTTGCTTCTCATGAGGACCGTTCTCTCTTCCTGTCACAGATGACATCTCTCGTGTCCGACTTTCCGTCCACACCCACTCCGCGGATGACTACATCAACGCGAACTACATGCCTGTAAGTGGGGAGCTGGCCTGCCAGCCCCGGCTCGTGAGCGGCGGGGGGGCCTCCAGAGCTCCTCTTTCTGCTTCTTTGATGTTGAGTGCGTGCTGCTTTCCATTTTTAGGGCTACCATTCCAAGAAAGAATTCATTGCCACACAAGGACCTTTACCCAACACTTTGAAAGATTTTTGGCGAATGGTCTGGGAGAAAAATGTGTACGCCATTGTCATGCTGACCAAGTGCGTCGAACAGGGGAGGGTAAGCACCTTTCAAAAGTACATGTGATTAAGTTAAATTCATTCATTTTTTAGTGTGGTGGAAGGATGTCTTAAAAACCATTTGTCCTTTTAATTTTTTCCCACTTACCTTAAAAAAACCCCACTTTTCCGAACATGAGCACCTCTATTCTTAGAAACTTGTTTTCTGTCTTTTTATTCTCCGAGTGAAAAGTTTAAAAGAAAATCTTATTTAAAATAAAATAACTACAGAGTGAAAAAAATTCTTTAAAAAATCTATGTTATTACTACCTTCATTTGTGGCAAAATAATATTCTCTATTCATTGAGTCGCTGCTGCTGGAGTTGGTTAATACAAGGAATAGTGCCTGGGGAGCCTGCTGGGCCTGGAGCAAGGTGCTCCCCCGCAGGGCACAGCTGCTCCCTTCTCCGGCTCTGTGATTGGCTGCAAGCTCACTGTGTCTCTAAGCAACACGCTTCTTCATCTGTGAGATGTGCTGCTCGACCACCTTGGCAATTTTCAAACTTGGCTTTTAGCCCTGGAAACTTTTCTTCCTGCACAATCTCGGTCTTCTCCCCAAATACGTCTCAGGAGTCCTCGCTCCTTTGTGGTGGCCTTGCAGTGCCCTGGCTGCCTCCATTAAAGATACGATTTCTCCTAGTAATAAAACCCCATGTCTCCATGGCGATCTGAGGAGGACTGGAAAACATACTAGGTTCAGAAACCCTGTGCCTGAGCAATAGGACCTAATGTTGCTCTGAATGCTTTCATGTAGGTCTGTTATTTGAGGAATAGGATAGGACCTGAGTCCCTAAGCCAGTGGTTTTCAAACTTTAACATGCATCAGAAACACCTTCAGAATCTCTCACTCAGAAGACCCGTGGGGGACCCAAGAACTGCATCGAGACAGTCCCAGGAGCAGCTGCTCCTGCTGCTGCAGGTGCACGATAGCGAGAACCCGTCAGGCATCATTGCTTGTAATGTTCTTTACTTCCCTTTCATATAGCAGATGTTTTTCCAGCCCCAAGTATGTGTGAGGTCCGGGGTTAGGGGCCAGGCATGGAGGAATGACAGGTAACAAAGAACAGTAAGAGATGGTTTCCATCTTCACGTTTCTTGTGAAATAGAAGGTGGGGCTCTGCACCCCCTTCTCGTGTCAGGAGAACAGGCCATTCATGCAAACAAAGGGACAGTGCTTATGCATGCAAGCACATTTCACGGTGCTGTGTAGCCCAGTGGCTCACACATGGAACATTATTATAAATATGTTAGAGAAACGAAAATGAGGTAGTGAAATTAACAAAGATCGTGAAGATGAATTGAGATGGTCCCTTGCTCGTCTTAAGTCAGAGTTGAAGTGGATGATACTTACTCTGAGCGAAATGGGAAGGGAGCCAGCATATTTTCTGCACGAGATAACTCCATATATGTTCTTTCTTTCCCAAACAACCCTGTGAGGTAGTATCATTATTTTATAGACGGGGACACAGAGGCTCAGAGAGTTTAAGACCTTGCCCACCAGGTAGCAACAAAAATCCAGCTGGTCAAGAGGTTGAGCTGGAAATCAACTCCGTGTCAGCATGTGTTCAAATCCTGTGTTCTTCCATGGAGCTGTAGACCAGAAACCGGGATCTTTGAAAAAGTGCAGATCCCCTGCCTGGGTCAGACTTTCTGGAGGTGGGGCCCAGTTACCTATTTTTAAAGTGAAGCAGACCTCCCAGGTCAATCAAATAACCAGCCAGGTTTGGGAACCACCAGCTTGCTGTAGAGCACTCCTCGGAAAGTGGAGTGTGTGTGTGTGCGCTTGTGCGTCTTTTAAGTTGTTTGCTGAATGTGGTTGCAAATATTCTCAGAGAGTAGCCATTTCTTGATTTTTATTTCTGTTCATGTTTGCTTACCCACCTTATAAGATCCAAGGTCCTAAAATGATTTCAGTGATTGGTGCTTTGCATTGTGTCTGTGTTTGCATTGCAGTTAGTGTGTCTCTGACGGTGGGGAAAGGTCTCATTTCTTCCAGCTGCACATGGTTGTGGGTCGATCACAGATGTTCAGTTCACAGATGTAGGGGGGTTGCTGTAGGGGCCACTGGGAGCTGGTGGGACTGTGTCCCCTGGGAAGCTGCGGCTGCTGCTCAGCTCCGAATCAGTTTTCATGCAGAAATGGGGCTCAGCATAGGCCAGATTGTCTGCTTTTTTCAAGAGAAGCCAGAAATATGGACTATTTATGAAAAAACTTCCAATTTTAAAAGAGTCGGCAACAGTTGTAAATTAAAAAACCACAGTTTTAAGGATCAAGAAGAACCTATCTAAAGGACTTAATCAGTCCCTCGTGCCAGTTGTCAATATCTGGTCTCCCTCGTGAGGCTTCGGTGATAGCAGATGGCGTGTCCTGCGTCTTTATATTAAAATACATTTTTATTCTAGACCAAGTGTGAGGAGTACTGGCCTTCCAAGCAGGCCAAGGACTATGGGAGCATCACTGTGGCGATGACGTCAGAAATCGTTCTTCCAGAATGGACCATCAGAGACTTCACGGTGAAAAATGTAAGTAGGGAGTCCAGGTGTTCAGGTCTCCTGTAACATTGCCCTGTGTTCATTTTAGGGGTGATGCTTTTTAGGTTGGTCTTCACCAATATATTTTTTTATGCATCTGAAAAATATTTTTGCTCTCTTCTTTACAGAATAAAACAACTCATGTCTGTACAAACACTAAGACAGCCCTTTAAGGTCTACTTTCTTAAGGAGCATTTCATGGTACTCTTGACTAAAATAGACCTTAAGAGCTGGCTCAGTGCCCATCACTCTTTTCCTTGCACGTCCAGGTGACTTGCCCACCCAGCTTTTGTTACAAAGCACGGTCCTTTCAGATTAGCTGGTCGGAAACATGGTGTCAGGAACGCCATTTCCTGTGGGAGCGGTTTATGGTAACAGTTTCATTAATAGGATTCCGGGGCACCTGGCTTCCCTTACTGCCCAAAGCTATGAAAACAAATCCAATAAATTGTGTAGGCATTTTAGGAAGTCAGCTTACATGTCTTTTTCTTTTCTTAAGGGTGTTTTTAAAAAAAGCAGTGTCAGAAAGTAACACTGATATCTCCTGATGGGCATACATTGTGTAAATTGGCATAACCCTTGGCAATTTATATCAAAAGCATAAAAATATCCATTCCCCTTTGATCTGGTCATTCCAAGTTTGAGAATCTGTCCCAAAGAAACAAGCTGAAGTGTAGGAGAAGGCTTATTATTCATAAAAATGAATCTCAGCTTTATTTGTAGTGGTGGGGGATGCGATTTGGAAACCATGCACATATCTAGCTTCTGGAGAATGAATAACTAAGCTACAGGCTTTGTAGTCACTGTATCATGATTCAGCTGTCAGTGATGAGAGCTGTGTAGACTGGATCATTACCGTTGAGTACAAGTAAGTGAACATGCTGGGAGTCAGCGTTTCACACATATCATGAGGAGTGAACCACAGAAGAGGCTGGCAGGAAGTTCAGATGGGAATGTCTGCCGTCCAGTGTAGTGAGCAAGGGCAGCGCCTGGCTGTGGGCATAATGAGGACCTTTGAGTCCGGGGCAGGAAGGGCCCAGCCTGGGTGGAGTTCTGATAATCAGGGTAATAGCTGTATCACTCTGTTATAACAAGGTTCACTTTCTATTGTCTGCCTCATGTTGAAATGGATGTTTTTGGGGGAGGGCCTTTTCTGAAATGCCCATAATTCTAAATATTGATGTTTGCTACGTGCCCCTCATGTTTTTAGGTTATCTGGGAGACACATGAATTATGAGGCAGTTCTTGCCCCGAGCACTGAATAGGCTAGCTGTAGTTGTACACATTTATTCTAGCTCAGTGACGTTCCCAGGTGGGCTCGGGGCTGGGGCTAGTGAAGTGCTACAGAGTCGTAGGTGTGTGAATGTGAGCATGGTATTGGTAGAAAACTGTGCTGGGAGAGGGAAGGGCCTGAACTCCACGTCAGGGGGTGAGGGACTCTGCATCTGGGCTGAGTATTGGAGACATCACTTTACTTCTTGGAACCTTTGCTCTCTTGTCTTTAGAGGGGATTTGATGAACACGTCCAAGTTTGTGCAGGCGCTCTGTTAGCTGCTGCACCAGTGTAAAATTCCAATTTCTAGTCACAACCACCCCTGTTTAGCCACCTTTCAGCTACCCGGTGCGGTTCAGCATTCAGGTACTGCTTGACCTCACTAGCCGTTCTGATGCTGTTAGGCAGTCTTTCTCTCTGGACCTAACCCCTTTTCTTGGCTTGTAGAACTTGACCAGTGACAGTCACCCTCTGCGACAGTTCCACTTCACCTCCTGGCCTGACCACGGGGTGCCCGACACCACCGACCTGCTCATCAACTTCCGGTATCTGGTTCGCGACTACATGAAGCAGAGTCCTCCCGAATCGCCAGTTCTGGTGCATTGCAGGTAGGCAGATGGCACTCCCCGTGTGACAGATTTCAAAGGCAGTTGTAGGTACGGCCACTTTGGAAAGGCGGGGTGTGAGACTGAATGCAGTAGGCATTTAAAGATCCAGGAAGGGCTTGGATGAGGGACCACGATTTATTCCCAAAACCCCAGGGCAGGGACTGGCAAACTGCGGCTCGTGGGCCAGATCTGGTAGGTTGCCTGTATATTTTTTAAAATCATAATGTCTTTCGCATTTATAATGTTTATTGTAAAATATGTTAATCTTACAAAAATATAGAGAATAATAACAATTTAATAAAGCATAACATGAGGCCATGCATGTTTTTTTTTGTTACTAATACATTATAGATGTAAAGTGTCCACTTACTGGCCTCCTATCGCCTTCTCCTTACACAGGAGAACATGGCTCTAAAGTGTATATCCATCCCTTGTGTGCTTCTGTAATTTTATCACGCATGTATATACCTCTATAGTTTCCTCTGGTTTTACACTTGCACCAGGTTTTATCATATACACGTCATTCTGCAACCGCTCTGCTCATTCGGCGTGTTTGTTATTCGATGATATGGAAACATATAATTCTTTAAAAATTAAAAAAAAATTTTTAGAGAGAGGAGAAAGAAGGGAGAAAGAGAGGGAGAGAAACATCAACGTGTGGTTGCCTCTCACGCACCCCCTACTGGGGACCTGGCCTGCAACCCAGGCCTGAGCCCTGACTGGGAATTGAACCTGCGATCCTCCTATTTGCAGGCCGGCACTCAGTCCACTGAACCTTACTGGCCAGAGCACATAACTCTATTTTTTTATTTATTCACTTAAAAATAGTTTTGACACACAAAAACTGCACATACTATGTACAACTTGGTGAGTTACGGGATAAGTATACACCCATGAAACTGTCACCAGCATCTTTCTGTGCTGCCTGTTTTTGTAGAGTTTCGTTGGAACATAGCCACTCATTTGTTTACACAGTGTCTGCAGTTACTTTCATGCTGCCGTGGCAGAAAGGGGCCATTCAGTTGCCAGCTGAAGGTGTTTACTGTCTGGCCCTTTACAGAAGAAGTCTGCCAGCCCCTTCTCTCGAACAATGACATTAGCTTTAAAGCTGGAGGAATTAATTTTGAGACAGCAGGAAGGAGGGGCTTTGCCACCCTATGGGGGCTAAATTGATGAAACTTGCCATCCTACTTTATGGCGGTAACTTGCACAGCACTGAGGTTTAAGAATCTCTAGCAAAGTGTTTCATTTGTGGCATTTGGCTCCAAAGGAACTGTAGGACTTTGGGCCCCAGTCCCAGGCTGATGCAGTGTGACTTGCTGGGGCTTCACCTGAGCCAGTGTTGAGTGGCCCTGGGCTGTGCCCTCAGAGCCTGATGACGGGGGACAGCAGGGCACACGCGCAGGGACCATGGGAGCCGTGCAGCGGTGGTAACCCCCAGCGACACGGACACGCTCGTTTCTCTTCCCTTCCAGTGCGGGGGTTGGGCGGACGGGCACGTTCATCGCCATCGACCGTCTCATCTACCAGATGGAGAACGAGAACGCCGTGGACGTGTACGGGATTGTGTATGACCTTCGCATGCACAGGCCTCTAATGGTGCAGACCGAGGTGAGGCCCGCGTCCGTCTGACCATCCCCCTTCCTGTTTGCTTTCGAAAGGTTGTATCACGACACATACATGTGTTAAACTCTTTCACCCTTCCAGATCTTTCTGGCTCTTGGCCATGAGGTAACACTGATTTCTTTAAGATCCGAAACCGACATGGGCTTGAACTACCTGTGACACAGGGTGGCGGCGATGGCACCACACACCTAGACGTATCAGGGTCCTTCCTCTGCCGCCTGTGGCTCACCGAACAACCTCAGCCAGTGTCTGAGCTTTGGCTTCCGGATGTCACTCTTGTAGAACTGACATTTGCGCTCTTTGTTTCTAAGAAGCTCTGGTCCTCCTGGAACTAAACCCAGGAGCAGGCTTATCAAATGCCAATGGTGTGAAACTGCGTAGCGCTGCGTGAGCACTGACGGCAGGGTAGCCTCACCCGGCCTTGTGACCGGTAAAGAGCATCAGTCACGCAGCCTCGGGAGGCGATGGACGCTTAATATCGACAGTGTCGCCTGTGGAAGACTGCCGGATTTGGCTTTCCCTGAAATGCTCCCAACAAATGTTTTTGAGGCATGTTCTCAACTGGTACACTGGGAAATGGCCTTTCTCAAAGCTGTCGGGTTGAGTGGGCCCCCACCAGGGTGAGGGCAGAATGTTAATTCTGCCTCAGGCGGTCGCTGTGCAGCCACTGTGAAGTCTGTGAATGCAAGCTCTGTTGTTGAGCCAGCAGGGAACGTTCCGGAGGCCTGGGGACACCGCGTGCCTCGGGGCGAGCGGCGTGGTTGTGTGCAAGGCGTGGAATCCCCTCCAGCGTTGGTCAGAATGGACATTGTCTTTTTTCTGCCTAATTCTGTAGAGTAGTGGTTCTCCATCTTTTTTCCTCCTTTGGGAAACACAAAAATGCCTATGAATTCTTTTCATGTCCCTTTTTCATAAAACGTTTTGAAAATAATATTAACTGTCGATATTAAAAAATCTGACAGTACAGGATTACATATAATATGGTTTCGCCTTTTACTTTTTCTTCCCCAGCCGCACTCCCCAGAAGTGGCTGGTGTGGACAGTTTGTGTGTGTTTTCACAGGGTGTTTTGTGCACAGCTGTAGAAGAACACAGGTCCACACTCAGACATGGAGCAGGTTTCCGATCCTAATTTATATGTAATGCTGCCCTGTGATCGTTTTTCCTTTATAGCGCCTGGGTATTTTTCTGTGCGGCATATCTTCTCCTTCCTCTTCGTCACGGGTGCCTGCAGGTTCTGATGTGTTTGCCTGCAGGTGGTCCCCCCCCAGCTCTGCCCTGGTCATCCCCCTTGACCTGCCTCCTCCGTGGAGAGTCACAGTTTGCCCCTCGCCCCGCACATCCTCGCTGCTCTGCATTGTCACCCCCACCACCTTCCTCTGCTCTCCCCCGAGAGTCTGGTATCTCCTCCTGGGTGTGAAGTCACACACGTGACACATGACAGGAGAGAACAGCTGGGGCTGTCGGGGCGGCGGGTGGGGGTGCGTCCATCAATTACATTCCTGGTCACCAGTGGGACGAGTTCACTTCTTTTTCCCTTGAGAAGTATGGAAAACCAGGAAAAATGTGCTATGACTTTTTTTCTTTTTCAAAACAGATTTTTTTTTTTAAAGGGCTGTTTCACAAGATCCACCTGCTAAAGCCAGGTTCGTGTTGGGCTGGATGTAGTTTAAGTACCAGAGGTCCACTTTTACCTACTGTGTCTCGGACAGGAGTCCTGAGGAGTCTGCCCTTCTGGCTGACAGTCACTGATGATGAGATTCTTGCTCCCTGTTCATTCAGATCTCGCCGGAATGTGAATACCCCTTGACACGTGTTACCCTGAAGTGTTTGCGGTGGGGCAGGTGGGGTGGGCACATGGGAACCTGTTTGAAACTCACGTTGGGCACTCATTCTGGGTGCGGTGCTCATGTGCTTCCTTTTCCCTCTTCCGACAGGACCAGTACGTTTTCCTCAACCAGTGTGTCTTGGATATTGTCAGATCCCAGAGGGACTCGAAGGTAGATCTCATCTACCAGAACACGACTGCAATGACAATCTATGAAAACCTCGCGCCAGTGGCCACGCTGGGACAGATCAACGGTCACATCGCCTAGTCCCAAGGGCAGCCCTTTCTGGAGCTGAATAGACCATTGCACCCCGGGCACAGGGAAGCGCCCCCGTGTGGATGTGTTTTTATATGTCTGGTATCTTCATTCTTTGTTCTGTTTTGTTGGAACTAATAGAGGGTGTGAAGCCGCACACGTGACACCTGATAAGTAAGAAGCTGGGGCTGTCGGGGTGGCGGGTGGGGGTGTGCCCATCAGTTACATTCCTGGTCACCAATGGGATGAGTTCACTTCTTTTTTCCTTGAGAATTATGGAAAATTAGGACAAGTGAGCTATGACTTTTTTTTTTCAAAACAGATTTTTTTTTAAAAGACTATTTTATATGATCCACGTGCTAAAGCCAGGACTGTATTGGGTTAAATATATTTTAAGTATCAGAGGTCTATTTTTACCTACTGTGTCTCGGAATCTCGCTGATGGAACCTGCCTAACTGTGGACGATGACCCTGTCGGGAGGCGTCCGCGGCCCCTCCCCCGCCGGGGTTTTCTATTTGAACACGTGCCTTTTCTGAATTATGCTTCCACAGGCAACACTCAGTAGATTTCTATATTTTTGTATTGAATCTTGTAATTGGAATATGTGGAATATTTAAACAGTAGTTTAGGATCAGAAGTTCCGCCTTCTCACTAACATTCCTGCTCTTATTTGATTAGAGGAGGCACCCTCCCCCCCTTTGTGTTCTATTCTCTCCTCCCTTTTCCCTCCCAGTTTTTCTCAAAGACATGCCTGTCGGGCACATTCTCAGCCCATTGGCTGAGAGTGGAAACCAAGTATCACCTTGAGAATTTTGAGACTGGGGGAAGCAAAAGAACCCTCCAGTGCCGGACTCTCCTTTTCTGGTCCCTGTTTCTTCCTTTCTCTCATTTCTGTATTTGGTAAGAAGGATTATTTAAAGGTGCAATATGTGATTTAGTGATTCATGATGCTCTAGGTTTTTAGTAACGTTTTACTCAGGTTGGCATTTTATGTGTGTCTGTGTACATGTGTGTGTTTAAAAGTGTGGCAATCTGTGAACACTTCAGTGTGAAAACAGTGTCAAATTAATTCCTCCTCCTTCAAAGTCCACTGGCTTCAGTCTATCTGCAGTGAAAAATATCGGTATCTACTGTATATATATGTATACTAAACTCTTCAAAAACAGTCATTCCTTCGAATTGAGGTGTACAAAGTTCGAATTTGTATCAAAGATGTAATTATTATTTTTAAGACCTCTTTCACTATACTGCTGCTGTAATTACTTTGATTTTTAAAAAGTGTAGATTAACTTTTTTTTTTTTTGCTTCAGATGTGTATCCACCAAGAATTTCAGAATTTATGTGGATTTATTTTATTGGTACATAATCTGTAAACTTCTCAAGGCATTAACATGAAAGGATTGTTTCTTTTTATTTTATATTGTGGCTCAGGTTATATTGTGGAGAAGTGTTGAGTGTGTCCTTCAACAGGCAATGAAGTATACAAGGTCGTATGAAGGAATGTCCAGGTCCCCGAAAGCCCGTGGCCGTGTGCCACAGCCATGAACCTGCTGTAAACTTGGGACACCTGTGTCCTGTTGAAGACGGGGCCGGTCTTCTCTGAGCGCCCTGGGCCGCGTGCCCGGTGGCAGCCCGTCTCCAGACCCTGCCTCGCTCCTCAGCTCGCCGGCACTTTGATGACAGACTGGACATGTGACTGGGTATTTTGGGGTCACGAAGGATGAACCACAACGTGCTGATGACCCTCGATTCAGTTCAGGCGTCAGTGCCGGGCGTCTTTTGTCCCCCTTTCCCGTGGAGGTACCGAAAAAATTAAAAGGAGAGGCGACGGTGGTGTCAGGTTTTGGGAGAAGCTTACTTCCCAAATGGAAATTGCACTTTTTGCTGATCCTTTGCTATCTTTCGTAGTGAGCAGTTCATTCAGTATCCGACCCTTGAAGGAATGGGTGGGCCAGCCAGGTCGGGACCACTGGCTCTGCAGGTTTCAGGGAAGCCACGCCCTCCCGTCCACGGTGTTGACCGCAGCGGGGTCTCGGCAGATTGCTTCTAAACCCTCACACTGGCCTGGCCCCCCTCCTGTGCGTGCAGACCTCGGTGCGCTCCACAGCGCCACCCGGAGGTCCCTGTGCAGGCGGCAGTTCTGGGGCCGCACCCGCCCCACTGCAGTTTGTCAGGAAACCGTTGCTACTGGTGTGAAATCCCATGGAGATGCCCGCCCTGCCCTTCTCTGCCCACACCACTGCCAAGGAGACACGGGGTGGGGGAAGGACTGGGCTCTCAAAATTCCTTTGAAACTAATGAAAACAACAGTAATTATAACCATGTTGTATGAAAAGTCAAAAAACAGAAGCCCTCCTCCCTTCCGCCTGGTGTGGGCCTGGGAGACGCGCAGTAGCCCACAAGCCACCGCCTGGCGTCACTGCGGATCCCTGGGGAAGCTTGTGCTGGGGAGGTCCGGATTCCAAATGGCAGGTCACCCAGAGGTCACGATGCCTCTCTGCGCCCTGAGGACAGCTCGCGGTGTGGCTCATGGGGGTGGTGACTGTATTTATAGCAGTGATGGAAAAGGGAAGATTAATATGTAAAAAATATAAAGGACTTAGGGGCTGGGGGTGGGGGTTAGTGATCACAGGGAAGAGGAAGATGTTTTCGAGCTCCTGCCCCAAACCCAGGAACGATGAACTCAGATTTGAGGGGTCGACTGGCATCGTGGAGCTGGTGGAATGCCCTGCTGTAGCATTGGGGTTGCCCATAGGAGAGCAGCCAGGGTGGGGCCCGCCCGCGGTCAAAGAGCCAAAGATTGGTGGGCAGTGGCTTGGGGGGCTTGGGTCATGGGGTCTCTTCTCAGAGCAAAGATGTTTCACCTCCAAAGTTAAATGTAGTGATGACTGGCGCCAGGAGGAAATGACATTTGGGGTCTGCTCTCTGTAACCATGTAGTGACCTCCAGCTAGACTTTGGAAGTGTGGACTCCACTGGATTTGGGCTTCGCCACGTCAGGGGCTCCGGGGGGGGTGGGGGCCACGCGCGCCGCTGACTCACGTCTGCTCTTCATCTGGGATGGAAAAGCCTGGTTTCTTCCAGAATGCTGGATTATGCTTCCTGAGCTC
The DNA here is from genome assembly GCA_004024845.1 of Tonatia bakeri. Classification (NCBI taxonomy): domain Eukaryota; kingdom Metazoa; phylum Chordata; class Mammalia; order Chiroptera; family Phyllostomidae; genus Tonatia; species Tonatia bakeri. The sequence goes on from PVIA01006696.1 coordinate 90,818, forward strand.
AGCTGGACTTGGTGACTGACGTGGATCGGCCTCAACGGCCGGAGCTCTGAGCTTTCACTCTCCAGAGCGGTTGAGTGTTCTGCATACTGTAGCCCTCCACTCCGCCCCCCGCCCCCCTCCCCCACCCCTCCCCCCACCGTGGGGCACAGATGGTAGGATGTGTTGACGTAGACTCTAAAACTGTAATTTTCTTGTAACTATTTTGGAATGATGCATATTTCTAATGTTTGTTACACTTGTACAGAGTATTGCTGTTGGTTGCTTTTCTTTGTTTTGTAAGGAAAAAATGGACTGGAAAAAATTTTTTTAAAAAGACTTACAAATACCAAATATAAAAAATGTCGATACATTATACCTTTGTTCATTTCTTTTTTTCCCCTCCTCCTTACTCAGTGTCCACATCATTTCACCCCTCACTCCGTTTGCAGGACTGCACTCCACTGGGGCACCTTTAAACACAAACACACACATTCTGCTTTTGTATTTCCCTCCCTGTGTTGGCTTGCTCGGGCGGCCATAACGAGGTTCCACAGGTGGGCCGTGGGTCTTAAATAAGACAGTTATTTTCCCACAGTTCTGGGGATGAGATGTGCTGGTGGGGAGGTGTCAGTGGGGTGCATGTCTTTCGAGGCCTCTCTGTTTGACCCTGCAGATGGCTGTCTTCTCCCCCTGTCCTCACGTGGTCTTCCCTCTGAGTGTCTGTGTCCGTATCTCCCCTTCTTGTATGGACATTAGTCCTCTTGGATTAGAGCCCACCCTCATGACCGAGTCTTACCACCATTACCTCTTGAAAGTCCCCGTCTCCAAATACAGTCACATTCAGAGGTATAGGTATCTGGAGCTTTAACATAGGAATTTTGGTGCAGACACAGTTCAGCACAAAACACCTTCCATGGCGACTGAGTGACAAGGAGACTTGGCAGATGGGAGTATGTGGTGGAGAGGTGGCTGTGTGTGTTCTCGGAGGGACAGACACCCGCTTTGTGGTAGAGTATGTGCCTCAGGCCAGTGCTCAGGGTTTGCAGAGGGTTTGTTGATGGATTTGGGGAATCCCAGAGTGCTGGGATACTGTGGCATTTTAGTTCATGTCTTTCTGGTATGTGTGGTGCAAACACTAAGCAGACTAGGATGATTTTGCTTTGAGATCTCTTTTGTTCCTCTGGCCAAATTAACTAGTCCTTTCAACAGCGATATACTGAATGCCTACTGTGCACCAGCCGGGGTGCCTCAGTGGCCAAAGGTTCCACGGTGAACACAACGGGCAAAAACATGGCCAGCATGGGGCTCATGTTCTGACCAGAGGAGGCAGACAAACAGCAAGAACCTCAGATCTTTGGTGTGTTAGATGGTGAAACTACAGAGAGGGCAGGCCAGTCCCTGATGCACCAGCTTGTCATTGTCACATGACACGGAGAAAAGCTCTCTGCAAGTCCTCCACGTGCTCTCCACACAAGCCCTGCTTGGGGGAAAAGGAAAGAGAAACATTTGGACAGCGCAGTGCACACTTCTCAGGGGGCACAGAGGTGGACGCAGCGGAAGTCCTGCCCTTAAGGACGGACAGTCCAGAGGGAGGGGCCTGGTGCGCGTGGGGTGCAAATGGCAAATGAACCCCCTGAAATGCCAGAGGAGGTGTAAAGAAGCAGGTAACAGGGATCCCAGAAGAATTAAGAGTGGGGTGGCCTCTGAGCTGACTCTTAGGCAGAATTTCAGCGACATGATAAGGGGGTGTGGAGGCACGGGGTGCGGAGGCACGGGGTGCAGACCTGTGTGCTTTGCTCGGGCTTCTGGGGGACTGAAATATGATGTGCACAAAGGGGTAGGTGAAGTGGTGACAGACGACCCTGAAAGGTAAGAGCTCTGGGATTGTGTGTGTGGGAAATAAAACCATCTCCCCTTGGAAACACTGTACCAGGGGTGTGTGTGTGTACAGACATACACATATACGTATATAAACACACACACACACTCTTCACTATTTTCTTTGGATGGAGCTTGCACGGTGGGCGACCACGAGAGGATGTGGAGAAGGACACCACCAGACACTCTGCTGGCCAATGGCAGTAAGGGATATAATTGGCCACACTCAGGGCCGACTGAGCATGCTCAGTGGGAGACATGCTTTCTGGGCCAGTAGGTCCCCACGAGGTTCTCAGCAGCCACTGATGTCTCATCAGCAGATCAGGCTTGCCTTGTCAATCTCTCCCTCTCCACCCACACACTCCCTTTCTTTTTTGGGGGAGAGACTAAGGCTAAATGCTGTCTTGCTTGCCTAGGACCAAATAACCAGTAACGACCCCAGCACACTCCCCAGTTGTTTCCTGCGACACAGAGGGTGAAATGTGGTCACTTGTCCAGGCATGGTGACCCTGAGTATGTCCAGGTCTGCCTGAGGTCTGTCACAGTTCGTGTGCTGATGAGACAAAAGCACAGATCTCGAGTATGTCCCACGGAATTATTCCAGATATAGTCACTACCCCAGATGAGGGCACAAAAGTATTTTGCTTTGACAAAGATGCTTCTGGATATCTGTTGGTATGAAGAATGGTGCAGGTCCAAAGTTTGGAGGCCTGAGCTCTAGTTCTTTCATGCCCAGGTGACCAAAATAATTGACATACCTCACTGTGTAGGTTTAAGGTGTACAGCATGGTGGTTTGATTTACGTATACCATGCAATGGTGACCACAGTGGGCTTAGTTAACACCCATCATCTCACAGAGAAACAACAAAAAGAAAAGAGAAACATGTATCCCTGTGATGAGAATTCAGGGTCTACTCTCAACGACTTGCCTGCACATCACACAGCAGTGTGGCCACAGAGACCACATGGCACCTTACATCCCTTGTTCTTCAGTTCGTACACCACATCCCCGCACCTGGTTTATTTTATCAGAGGAAGCTCGTACTGTGTGAGCCCTGGGTGTTTAGTCATCTCTTTCAACATAGATGGTTTTGTTTGCAAGAGTCAATTTTTTTTT
>PVIA01006697.1:0-93711 GCA_004024845.1 Tonatia bakeri
AATGACAACAAACTCACTGTTATTAACAACCACACCTAAAACAAAAACAAACTAAGCAAACAACTAGGACAGGAACAGAAGCACAGAAATGGAGATCACATGGAGGGTTATCAGCGGGGGAGTGGGAGGGGGAAACAGCAGGGGGAAAAGGTACAGAGAATAAGTAGCATAATTGGTAGGTAGAAAATAGATGGGGGGGGTTGGTTAAGAGTAGTATAGGAAATGTAGAAGCCAAAGAACTTTTATGTAAGACACAGGGACATGAACTTAAAGGGAAGGGATGTGGGTGGGGGGGGATGTGCAGGGTGGAGGGGAATAAAGGGGAGTAAATGGGACAACTGTAATAGCATAATCAATAAAATTATTTAATAAAAAAGACACAACAATTTGGAATAATTCAATTTATTTTAAATTCTCCTTTCCAGTGTCTATTAAAACCACTAATAATTTGAAATAACCTGGACAGATTATGAGTGAATCTGTATATTTCCAATTTTAAGTATATTTTATTGATTATGCTATTGCTGTCATCCTGTTTTTCTCTCCCTGTTATCCCTCTCTGCCCTGTATTCAATCCCGTTCTTTCCTGTGATTCACCCCCTTAGTTCATTTCAATGGGTCATACATATAGTTCTATGACTTCCTCATTTCCTATACTGTTCTTAACCTTCCTCTGCCAATTTCGTACCTACGAATTATGTTTCATGTTTGTTGTACATTTTTTCCCATTCTCCTCCTCCTCCCTGTTGATATTCCTCCATGTGATCTCCATTTCTGTTATTCTGTTCCTGTTCCAGCTGTTGGCTTAGTTTGTTTTATTTTTGTTTTAGGTTCAATTATTGATAGTTTTGAGTTTGTTGTCATTTCACTTTCATATTTTTTATCTTATTCTTTTTCTTAGATAAGTCCCTTTAATATTTCATATAATAAGGTCTTGGTGATGACAAACTTCTTTAACTTGACCTTGTCTGGGAAGTACTTTATGTGCCCTTCCAGTCTAAATGATAGCTTTGCTGGATACAGTAATCTAGGTTTTAGGTCCATGCTTTTCAAGACTTTGAATACTCCTTTCCAGTCCCTTCTTGCCTATAATGTTTCTTTTGAGAAATTATCTGGTAGTCCTATGGAAATTCTTTTGTAGATAACTCTCTCTTTTTCTCTTGCTACTTTTAAGATTCTCTTTTTATCTTTAATTTTGGGTAATGTAACTATGATGTGTCTTGATGGTTCCCTCCTTGGGTCCAGCTTGGTTATGATTCTCTGAGCTTACTAGATTTGTATGTCTATTTCCTTCACCAGATTGGGGAAATTTTCCTTCATTTTTTGTTCAAATAAATTTTCAATTCCTCCTTCTTCCTCTTCTCCTTCTGGCATCCCTGTGATTTGGGTGTTGGAATCTTTAAACTTGTCCCAGAGATTCCTAAGCCTCTTTTCATTTTTTTTTAAATTCTTGGTCCTTCATTCTATTCTGGTTGAATGTTTATTTCTTACTTTTGTTTGAAATCATTGATTTAAGTCCTCATTTTCTTCCCTTCACTCTTGGTTCCCTGTATGTATTTCTGTTTTTTTTTAAATATTTAATTTATTTATTTTTAGAAAGAAGGAAAGAGAAAAAGAAACAGAGGGAGAGGAACATGTGTGAGAGAAATATCAGTCATTTGCCTCTCGCACACCCCCAAGTGGGGCTCTGGCCCACAACCCAGGCATGTGCCCTGACTGGTAATCGAACCTGCAACCTTCTGGTTCACCGGTGGGCAGTCAACTACTGAATCACACTAGCGAGCAAGCCTGTATGTTTTGCTAGATTTCACTTTGCATAGCCTTTACTTCTTCCTTTATTTTTGTGGCCATACTCAATCAATTTTCTGAGCATGCTGACTACCAGTGTTTTGAACTCTGCATCATATAGGTTGACCATCTCCCTGTTGCTTAGTTCTTTTTCTGGAGTTTTGACCTGTTCTCTCACTTGAGCCATATTTTTTTCTCTCCATGCGCCTGGTATGTTGTAAGTGGCAGAGCCTTAGTTATTCACCAGGGTGGGGCAACACACTTTGCCAGATTGTAGCTCTGTATGTAGGAGAAGGGTCAGAGAAGGAACAATCATTCTTGCTTGGCTCTTTCCCTGCTTTCAGTCACTTCCCTCACTCCCCACAAGTAGATTGTGTCCCTTCTGATGCTGATTTCTAGGTGGGTGGGCTTGTGTATGTTCTAAGGTCCTGTGGGCCCCTCCAACAGACTCTCCTGTGAAACTGGCAGTTTCTCCCATTGTCACAACCCCTACAAGTTTTTACAGACAGAGGTTTAGAAATTTTCTTTTCCTACTCTGGAACACTGGGTTGCATGGTCTGTCTTGGTCCCAAGTTGTTTCTCCTGGTTTATCCACACCCAAATGTGGAACCACCAGGTCTGCCAACCACTGCCTTGCTGTTTATCCTCTCCACTCCGGCTTCCCATCACCAGCTTCCCCCCACCAGTCTAGATGAACATTTTTTCTTTATCTCCTTGGTTGACTTCCAAATAGTTTGATTTTTCTGGCAGTTCTGGTTGGGTTTTCTTTTTTTTTTTTTTTTTGCTTCTTTATTTGTTTTTTAAATTGGTTGTTATCTTTCTTTTGGTTGTGGGAGGAAGTGAAGCGTATCTATCTATGCTTTTACCTTTTCCAGAATCCTCAATTTCCCAAATTTTTAAATGAAAGAAAGGTAAAAAAAATCCTGAAGCCATAACCAACAAAGGCAGATGAAGTGTAGTGAAGTCTGTACTGCTTCAGGGGAATTGTATCATTTCTGAGCTTAATTTGAGAATAAAATCAATAATATCAGTGAAAGCTATCTATCCTTTCTGAATGTCTCCTTCCCAATACTGCAACATGGGGTTTCTTTCTGATATTGATTCCTGAAAGAAATTTGAGTCATATCACAAGTTCTCAAGAATAAGACAAATTGAAATAACTTTCATTATTTATAGTTGAGGAAGCAGATATCTAGAGACAAAAATACTAATATATTGCCCAAAAGATTATTATATACTCCAAATATACAGGGTCATCATTCAGTAGACTTCTGGCAAGTGACAGCTTCTTAGGACCCATTTTTATTCACTAAAGAACTGAGATGATATGTCTATAGCATTTCTTCTTGAGTTTAAGGACAATGATTGGGAGTGGGGTAGTTATGTTCCCACTGAAAAGGCTATCTTTCTCAGTCTCCCTGGCAGTTGGGTTCCCTATGACCACATTTCAGTCAACAATAACACAGAAAAGACTGTGTATGGCTTCTGAGCAATCTTATTAATAGGGAGGTTGTGCACCTTTCTTTTCTCTTTACTGCCTAGATCATGTATGTGATGGCTGGAGCTCCAGAGCACTCCTGGACAATCCTGCCCTATGGTGGTAGTACAGAGAGCCATGACCTGCATTTCTATAAGTACACAAAATGTTATTCAAGTTTACACATAACTCTCTGGAGTTCTTTGGGGGATGCAGTTAATCCTTACTGATGAAACTTTGCTGTTGGGATTGCCATGTGGATGTCCAGGGGAAAACTTCAGGTCAGCCAGTGTGAGATAGTCTGATAGGATATCTTCTAAAATCCCGCCAAGTCAAACGTGTGACATAACTCAGATCAGCATGTGGGGACTCAGGGTGATTGTCAAGTTTCACTATTATTTCACTTTCTTGTTTTTACTAATTTTGAAAAAAGATTTTATTTATTTATTTTTAAAGAGAGGGGAAAGAATGGAGAAAGAGAAGAACAGAAACATCAATGTGAGGTTGCCTCTCCCATGCCCCCTACTGGGGACCTGGCCCACAATCCAGGAATATGCTCTGGCTGGGAATCCAACCAGCAACTCTTTGGTTCACAAGCCAGCATTGAATCCACTGAGCCATGCCAACCAGGGCCATTCTTACTAATTTTCTACAATCAAAAGTATTACATAATTAATACTAAAAAGAAAAGTAAAAAAAAAAATTAAACAGTAAGGGTGTAAAGAGATAACTCAAAGACCCAGAAATGTACATTTAGCTTCTATGAAAAAAATTGTTCAACTTTTTGGGATATTAAATAAAAAACAAAATCCTGAGATCCTCTTTTTCAGTTTTCATAGAAACACATTATCTTTACAAAATAACACCCAGGACACTGTGAGCCCATTTTTTGAATATACATAAAACCTCTTCAATGATGCACGGAAAAAATGGGAGTGAGAGATGAGGCAGCAGTAAGAGAGTTTGCTGAAGTTTTTCTTGTGACAAAAAGAAATGGACACTATTAAGTTTAAGAAAAGAAAGAAATAAAATAACTACAGGTTTTAAGGACAACCACCATAAAAAAATAAAGTGACTTTTTTAGCAAAGGCTTGCAACCAACACTACTCTACTCAGCGAGGCTCTCAATTAAAATAAAAGTTGAAATAAGGAGCTCCTCAGACAAAAGAAGTTGAAAGAATACTCCTCCACCAAACCAGTACTACAAGATATGCTAAAGGGACTGCTATAAGAAGAGGAAGGAAAAGAGTAAGAGAGAGAGGAACAAAGGTACTAATGGGGGTAAATGAACAAGGACCCATCAATAATAACCTTAAATGTTAATGGATTAAATGTTCCGATCAAAAGACATAGGGTAACTGAATGGATAAGAAAATGTGATCCACACATGTGCTGCCTACAAGAGATGTGACTCAGAACAAAAGACCTACACAGACTGAAAGTGAAGGGTTGGGAAAAAAAAATATTCTGAGCAAATGGGCAGAAAAACCAAGGGGTGGGTAGCAATACTTGTATCACACAAAATAGACTTCAGACCAAAAGCCATAAAAAGAAACACTGAAGGTCACTTCATAATACTCAAAGGAAGAATCCACTGAGAAGACACAAACATTGTAAACATATACGCACCCAACATAGGAGCACCCAAATACATAAGGATAATCTTGGAAGACTTCAAGAAGGATATAGACAGCAACACATTTATATTAGAGGATTTTAACACCCCTCTGTCAAAAAAGGTAGATCTTCCAAACAAAATATCAACAATTATATTATGGCATTGAACAATGCCCTGGGTCAAATGGCATACACACACACACACACACGTATATGTGTGTGTGTACGTGTGTGTGTGTGTATACACACACAACCTTTAATCCCAAAGAAGCAAAGTACACATTCTTTTCAAAGGCACATGGAACATTTTTAAAAATAGACCACATATTAAGACACAAAAGCAGCCTCAACAAGTTCAAGAACATTGAAATCATATCAGTCATTTTCTTGGACTACAGGAGACTGAAATAGAAACCAATTTCAAGGAAAAATCTCAAAAACATTCAAGCTCATGGACACTGAATAGTATGCAATTAAACAAAGAAGGAATCAAGGAAGAAGTAACGAAGTTTCTGTAAAACAAATTAAAATGAATGCACAACAGTCCAACACTTACGGAACACAGCAAAAGCACTCCTGAGAGGGAAGTTCACAGTGATACAGGCCTACCTAAAAAAGATAAAAACACTTCAAATAAACAACCTAATGCTACATCTACAAGAACTGGAGGAACAACAACAAACAAAGCCCAGTGTGAGTAGAATGAATGAAATAACAAAGATCAGAGCAGAATTAAATAACATAAAAACTAAAACAAAAATCCAAAGGATCAATAAATCCAGGAGCTGGTTCTTTGAAAAGATAAACACAATCAACAAGACTGACTCATCAACAAAAAAAGAGAGAGGACCCAAATAAATAAAATCAGAAATGAAGGAGGAGAGATTACAACCGATACCATAGAGATATAAAGGATTGTAAGAAATTACTACAAACAAAAATCTTGGTAGAACCTGTGCGTGAGCTTCATAAAATAAAATTAGAAAATTAAAAAAAAAGAAATTACTACAAACAACTATATGCCAACAAATTTGAAAAACTAGGCAAAATGGACAAATTTCTAGCAAAATATAACCTTCCAAAGCTGAATTAAGAAGACGCAGAAAGCCTGAATAGACCAATAGGAGCTGATGAAATCAAAGCAGTAATCAAAAAAATGCCAGCACACAAAAAGTCCTGGACCGGATGGTTTCACAGGAGAATTTCACAGAACATTTAAGGAAGAATTAACCTCTGTCTTTTCAGACTATTCCAAAAATCCAAAATGAGGGAAGACTCTCAAACTCTTCTTACAAAGCTAGCATGATCCTAATTCCAAAATGAGATAAAGGCACAACAAAGAAAACTACAGGCAATATTGCTGATGAACATAGAAACTAAATCCCCAGCAAAATATTGGCAAACCACATGTAGTAATACATTAAACAGATCAGACATCGTGATCTAGTGAGATTCACTGAAGGGATGAAAGGATGGTAAAATATTCACAAGACAATAAAGAATAAATTACAGAAATAAAAGACAAACATCACATGATCATATCAATAGATGCAGAAAAAAACATTTAATAAGGTACACCACCCATTTACAATAAAAACACTCAACTAAGTGAGAGTAGAGGGAGCACCCCTCAACATAATAAAATTCATGTATGAGAAACCTACCTACCTACATCATACTCAATCGGCCAAAACTGAAAGCTTTCCCATTAAGATCACAAATGAGACAAGGATGTCTGCTTTCACTACTTGTATTCAATATGGTATTGGAAGTCCTAGCCACAGTGATCAGAAAAGAACAAGAAATAAAAGGCATTCAAATTGAAAAGGAGGAAGTAAAACTGTCACTGTTTGCTTATGGCATGATAGCATACATAGAAAACGCTATAGAATCCACAAAAAAACAAAAACCCAACTCGACCTAATAAGTGAATTTGGCAGAACAGCAAGGTTCAAAGCCAATTTTCAGAAATCAAAGGCATTTTTGTATACCAACAATGAAAGATCAGAATCAGAAATCAGGAAAAGATCCCATTTGTTATAGCAATGGGGAAAATAAAGGACCTAGGAATAAACCTGACCAAGGAGGTGAAAGATCTGTACTCAGAAAATGATACAACATTGAAGAAAGAAATTAAGGAAGACACAAATAAATAGAAGCATATATCCTGTTCATGGACTGGAAGAATTAACATCATAAAATGTCCATATACCAAAGCAATCTATAGATTCAACACGATCTCTATTAAAATACCAATGTATTTCATCAATATAGAACAAACATTTAAACAATTTATGTGGAACCATAACTGACCCCAAATAGCCACAGAAATACTGAGAAAAAAGAACAAAGTAGATCACAATACCTGATATAAAACCATATTACAAGGCCACTGTAGTCAAAACATTCTGATACTGGCATAACAACAGATACATAGATCAATGGAACAGACTAGGAGATCAATGGAACAGACTAGAGAGCCGAGAAATGAATCCAAGTCTCTATCGTCTCTTAATATTTGACCAAGGGAGCAGAAGCATAAAATGGAGTAAAAATAACCTCTTCAAAAAATGGTGTGGAGATTTGGACAGCTACATGCACAAAAAATGAAACTCAATCACCATCTTACACCAAACACAAAAATAAACCCAAGGTGGATAAAAGACTTAAATATAAGTCATGACACCATAAAAGTCCTGGAGGAGAATATATGCAGGAAAATCTCATATGTTCCATGCAGCAATATTTTCACCAATATATCCCTTAAAGCAAGGGACATAAAGGAAAGAATAACAAATGGGACTTCATCAAAATAAAAAAGCTCCTTCATAGCTAAATAAAACAGCATTAAAATGAAAACAGAACCAAGTGTATGGGAAAACTTATTTGCCAATGATACCATGGACAATGGTTTGATCTCCAAAATACATGAAGAACTCATACGATTCCCTCCAGGAAGACAAATAACCCAATTTATAAATGCACAAAGGAGTGCTGTCTGTTGTGGCTCAGTGGATTGAGTGCTGGTCTGTGAACCAAAGGTTCAATTCAATTTAGTAAATTGAACTGGAATTCAACTCATTCAATTCCAGTTCAATTCCCAGCCAGGGCACATACCTGGTGTCTGGGCAAGGTCATGCCCCCAGTAGGGGGTGCACGAGAGGCAACCACATCTTGATGTTTCCTTCTCTTTTTCCTTCCCTTCCTCTCTCTAAAAATAAATAAATATTAAAAAAATTTCAATCTATATATTGTATTATGTGTTCATTACCCAAAGTCAATTCTCTTTACATCACCTTTTATGCCCCTCTTTACCTTCTTTTACTTCCCACATCCTGCTTTCCAACTGGTAATCACCATACTCTTGTCTGTGTCTATTAGGTTGTGCTTTTTTTGCTTAACCCCTTCACCTTTTTCACCCAGTCTTCCAACCCCCCTTGATTCTGACAACTATCAGTCTCTTCTCTGTATCTATAAGTCTGTTTCAATTTTGTTTGTTTATTTTGTTCATTAGATTCCATATGTAAGTGGAATCACATGGTACTTGTCTTTCTCTAAATGACTTACTTCACTAAGCATAAGGTTCTCCAGGTCCATCCATGCTGGCAGAAAAATAAAGTTTCTTTTTTTTTAACAGCTAAACAGTATTTCATGTGTAAACAGTACCACAATTTTTTTTATCCACTTTGGCTTTTTCCAAATCTTGGCTATTGTACTGCAATGAACATAAGCATCTATATATTCTTTTGAATTAGTGCTTCAGGTTTCTTCAGATATATTCCCAAAAGTGGAATCACTGAGTCATCAGGAAGTTCCATTTTTAATTTTTTGGAAATCTCCATACTGTTTTACACAGTGGCTGCACCAATCTGCATTCCCACCAATACTGCATGAGTGTTCCCTTTTCTCCACATCCTCGTTAGCACTTGTTGTTTGTTGATTTATTGATGATAGCTATTCTGAAAAATTTGAGGTGAGATCTCACTGGGGTTTTAAATTGTATTTCTCTGATGATTAGTGATGTTAAGCACCTTTTAATATGTCTATTGGCCATCTATCCCCTTTAGAAGTGTCTATTCAGGTCCTTTACCCAATTTTTAATTGAATAAAAAAAATTTAAAAATTGGCAAAGGACTGGAACAGACACTTTTCCATGGAAGATATACAGAGGGCTCAGAGAGATATGAAGAGATGCTCAGCCCCATTAGACATCAGAGAGATGCTAATTAAAACCACAGTGAGATACCACTTCACACTGGTGAGAATGGCCATCATAAACAAATCAACAAACAAGTGTTGGAGAGGTTGTGGAGAAAAAGGAACCCTAGTGAACTGTTGATTGGAATGCAGGCTGGTACAAACACTATGGAAAACACTATGGAATTTCCTCAGAAAACTAAAAAAATGGAACTGCCTTTCGAACCAATAATCTCACTGCTAGGACTACTCTCTAAGAATCCTGAAACACTAATTCAAAAGAACCTATGCAGCCCAATGTTCATAGCAGCACAATTTATAATAGCCAAGTATTGTAAGCAACCTCAGTGCCCATCAGTAAATGAGTGAATCAAAAAACTATGGTACATTTTCACAATGGAGTACTACCTAGCACAGAGAAAAAAGGAGCTCCTGCCCTTTGAGACAGCATGGATGGATTTGGAGAGCATTATGCTAAGTGAAATAAGCCAGGCAGTGAAAGAAAAATGCCATATGAACTTACCTATCAACAAAATGAACAAGCAAGCAAGAGATAACCAGAGACATTGAAATAAAGAAAAAAAAGTGACAGTAACCAGAGAGGAGGGGGTAGAGGGGATAATGAGGGATAATAGAGGAAGGGCCATCAAGTAACATGTGCAAAGGCCACATGTACACAGCCAAAGGGTGTAGGTTCTAGGGTGGGAGGTGGGGATGTGTGGGGTGGGGGGTGTGGTGGGGTGAAAATGGAAACAATTGTACTAGAAAAACAATTTGAAAAAGAAAAATTACAAAGTGCAACTTTTTAAAATTGTTGTTCAGGTACAGTTTTCTGCCTTTTACTCTCATTCCAGCACACACCTCAGCCCTCCTCACCTCCCTCCCATTTCCACACCCCACCCTTGTTTTTGTCCATGTGTCCATTATACTTGTTCCTATAAACCCTTCCCCTTTTCCCCTGAAATTCCCTCCTCTCTCCCCTCTGGTCACTGTCAGCCTGTTCTCTATTTCAGTGTCTTTGCTTATATTTTGCTTGTTTGTTTTGTTGATTAGGTTCCTGTTAAAGGTGAGATTATATGGTATTTGTCTTTCACTGCCTGGCTTATTTTGCTTAGCATAATGCTTTCCAGTTGCATCCATGCTGTCACAAAGGGTAGGAGCTCCTTTTCTTTCTTTCTGCTGTATAGAATTCCATTGTGTAAAAGTACCATTTTTTTTTGATTCATTCATTTACTGATGGGCACCTAGGTTACTTCCAGCACTTGGTTATTGTAAATTGTGCTGCTATGAACATTGGGGTGCATAGGTTCTTTTGGATTGGTATTTCAGGTTCCTTAGGATATAATCCTAGCAGTGGAATTGCTGGGGTGAAAAGGAAGATCCATTTTTAGTTTTCTGAGAAAATTCCATACTGTTTTCCATAGTGGTTGTACCAGTCTGCAATTCCACCAACAGTAATACAGTACAATTTTTTAAAGCACCAGAAGATTAAAAAATTTATCCAAAAGACTCATGAAAGAAAAATAGATAAAACCTCTTAACAAACTAGATTTATTTTTTCTTAAGCTATTTTATTTTATTTATTGTTTTTTAGTTACATTTGTCCCACATTTTCTCCACTTCGATCCCTACCCTGTCCCCCTACACTCCCACAGTCAATGTCCCCACAACATTATTCATGCACATGAGTCCTCTATAAGTGTTCTTTTGCTTGACCTTTACCTTGCTTTTCCCCATTATCATCTCCCCTCCACTCTGGTCAATGTCTGATTATTTTATATCTCCATGTCTCTGGTTCTATTTTGCTCATGTGTTTGTTTTGTTTATAGGTAAGTTCATATGATATTTGTCTTTCACTGCCTGGTTTATGTCACTTAGCATAATACTCAATACTCAGTCCCATCCATGCTGTCGTGAAGGGTAGAGGCTCTTCTTTGTTTCTGTATAGTATTCCATTGTGAAAAGTTATCACACTTTTTCGATCCACTCGTTTACTGATAGGCACTTAGGCTGTTTCCAGAACTTGGTTATTATAGGTAATGCTGCCATGAACATTGGGGTGCATAGTGTTTTTGAACTGATGATTCAGGATTCTTATGGTATAGTCCAAGCCGTGGGATTTCTGGGTCAAAAGGGAGTTCCACCTTTAGGTTTTTGAGGAAATTCCATACTGTTTCCACAGTCACTGTACCAGTCTGCATTCCCACTAACAGTGTACTAGGATTCCCTTTTTTCCACAACCTCACCAACACTTGTTTTTTGTTGATTTGTTAATGATGGCCATTCTGACTTGTATGAAGTAGTATTTCATTGTGTTTGTAATTTGCATCTCTCTAATGATGTTGAGCATTTTTTTATGTCTCTGGGCCCTCTCTATGTCCTTGTTAGAGAAGTGTCTGTTCAGGTTCTTTGTTGATTTTTTATTGGATCGCTTGTCTTCCCAGTGTGGAATCATGTGAGTGCTTTATATGTTTTGGAAATGAAACCCTTGTCTGAGGTATCACTGGAAAATAAGTTTTCCCATGTGGTTGGTTCCCTTTCCATTTTGTTGATGTTTTCTTGAGCCATGCAGAAGCTTTTTAGTTTGATGCATTTCTATTTGTTTATTCTTTCCTTTATACCCATTGCCCTAGTGGTTATATCGATGAAAATATTGCAGCATGGGATATGTCAAAATTTTCTGCCTGTGTTTTCCTCTATGACTTTGATGGTGTCACAACTTATATTTAAGTGTTTTATCCTCCTTGAGTTTATTTTTGTGTATGGTGTAAGTTTGTGGTCAAGTTTCATTTCTTTGCCTGTACTTGTCCAGGTTGCCCAACACCATTTTTTCAAGAGGATATTTGTACTCCATTTTATGTTCTTGCCTCATTTGTCAAATATTAACTGACCACATTGTCATGGATTGATTTCTGGGCTCTATTCTGTTCCATTGGTCAATGTGTCTATTTTCTTTTAAGTATATTTGATTGATTATGCTATTACAGTAGTCCCATTTTTTCTCCCCTTAATTCTCCTGTGCCCTGCACTTCCCCTCCCACCACTGTTCCCCCACATTAGTTAATGTCCAAAGGTAGTGTATGTAAATTCTTTGGCTTCTCCATTTCCTATACTATTCTTAACATCTCCATGTATATTTCATACCTACAATTTATGCTTCTTATTCCTGGTAACTTTTCCTCCATTCTCCCCTCTTCCCCTCCTTTCTGATAATGCTCCATTTGATCTACATTTCTGTGATACTGTTCTTGTTTTGTTTTTTTCTTAGTTCATTTTTCTTTTTGTTTTTAGGTTCAGTTTTTTGGTAGTTGTGAGTTTGTTGTCATTTTACTGTTTGTATTTTTGATCTTCTTCTTTTTCTTAGCTAAGTCTCTTTAACATTTCATATAATAAAGGCTTGGAAATGATGACCTCCTTCAACATTACCTTATCTCAGAAGCAGTCTTCCTGCCCTCCCATTCTAAATGATAGCTTTGCTGGATAGAGTAATCTTGGATATAGGCCATTGCCTTTTATGACTTTGAATATTTCTTTCCACCCCTTCTTGCCTGCAAGGTTTCCTTTGAGAAACAAGCTGATGGTCTTATTCGAACTCCTCTGTAGGTAACTGTGTCCTTTTCCCTTGCTGCTTTTTAGATTCTCTCCCTATTGACTTCCAGCCAAGATAGAGGCCTCCTTGCACAGTCAAAAGAAGGGGAAAAACACATTTTAAAAAATAACAAAACTGCCAGGACATTGAACTGTTGGAAGTCCAACATTCAAGGAGTTAAAGAAGAAACACTCATCCAGACTGGAAGGAGGAGCGGAGACAGGCAGCTGGGGCACAGAGGAGGCAGAACAAGGCGGTGGCTGTTGCATCAGGCAATTCCATATGTGTGTGGATAAACAAGGAAGAATGACTGGGAAGCTAAACAAACCATGCAACCCAGTGTTCCAGCATGGGAAAAGAAAGCCTAAAACCTCTGTCTATAAAATTCTTTGAGGGTTGCAGAAGTGGGAGAACTTCCAGCCTCACAGGAGAAGTCATTGGAGAGAGCCACAGGGTTCTAGAATGCACACATACCCATCCACCTGGGAATCAGCACCAGAGGGGACCAATTTGCTTGTGGGAAGCAGGGGAAGTAACTGAAAGCAGGCCAAGATCTGAGCAAGTGGCAGTGTTCCCAATTTGACCTCTCCCCCATAAATAGCACCACATATAGGAATGTGGGGTGCCCTGCTCTGGCAAATACCTAAGGCTCCAGTCCTTACAATGAAACAGGTACATTGAGAAAAAGAAATATGGCTCAAATGAAAGAACAGATGGAAATTTCAAATAGACAACTAAACAATGCAGAGATAGCCAAACTATCAGATACAGAATTCAAAGCACTACTAGTCAGGATGCTCACAGAAATGCTTCAATATGGTATCAAAATGGAGGGGAAAGTGAAGAATATGCAAAGTGAATTAAAGAAAAATATACAAGAAACCAACAGTGAAGGGAAGAAAACCTGGACTGAAATCAATGATTTGGAACAGAAGGAAAAAATAAACATTCAACCAGAACAGAATGAAGTAATATGAATTAAAAAAAAATGAAGAGAACACCAGAGTTCCACCCAGGATGGAGGTGTAGGTAGAAATGCTTCACCTCCTTGCACAACCAAAAGAGAGGTAACAACCAATTTAAAAACAATAAATAAACAGAACTCCCAGGAAAACAGACTGTATGGAAGTCCAACTTCTAAGGAGTTAAAGAAACATTCATCCAGACTGATAGGAGGAGTGGAGACAGGCAGCCAAGCAGTAAGGACTCACAGAATGTTGGCCAAACACATGGGCACAATGAGGCTGGCTGAGTGGGAATCTAACGACTCAAAACCTCTAGCTGTAAAATACTGTGGGGGTTGTGAAGGTGGGAGAAACTTCAGTCTTACAGGAGTGTTTGTTGGAACATGGACCAAGAGATGAGCAAATGAGCAGAACTATTCCCTCTCAGAACTCTCCCCAACAGACTGTGCCACAATGCAGCAAAGAAGGCTGCCCCACCTTCGGAAATACATAATGCGCCACCCCCATACAATATAACAACTGTACAGAGACAAACAAATGTGGCCTAAATAGAAGAAAATATTAAAAATCCAGAAAAAAGCTAAGTGATGAGGAGATAGACATACTATCTGATGCAGAGTTCAAAACACTGGCAACAGGATGCTCACAGAATTGACTGAGATCAGTCACAAAATGAAGGAAGAAATGGCGATACAAAAAGAAATAAAACAAAATAAACAGGGAACCAACAATGAAAAGAAGAAAACTGGTACTCAAATAAATGATTTGGGACAAAAGGAAGAAATAAACATCCAACTGGAACAGAATGAAGAAACTGGAATTCAGAAAAATGAGGAGTGCCTTAGGAACCTATGGGACAGCTTTAAGTGCTCCAACATCTGAATCATAGGGGCGCCAGAAGGAAAAGAGGAAGAGCAAGAAATTGAAACCTTATTTGAACAAATGATGAAGGAGATCTTCTCCAATCTGGCAAAGGAAATAGACTTCTAGGAAGTCCAGGAAGCCCAGGGAGTCCCAAAGAAATTGGGCCCAAGGAGAAACAAATCAAGGCACATCATAATTACATTACTAAAGATTAAAGATAAGGAGAGAATCTTAAAAGTAGCAAGAGAAAAGGAGATAGTTACCTCCAAAGGAGTTCTCATAAGACTATCAGCTGATTTCTCAAAAGAAACCTTGGAGGCAAGAAGGGGCTGGAAAGAAGTATTCAAAGTCATGAAAAGCAAGGATCTACAACCTTGATTACTTTATCCAGCAAAGTTATTATTTAGAATGGAAGGGCAGATAAAATGTGTCCCATTTATGGTCAAGTTAAAGGAGTTCATTGTCACTAAGTCCTTATTATATGAAATATTAAAGGGATTTATCTAAGAAAAAAAGATAAAAAATATGAAGTGAAATGACAACAAACACAACTATCAACAACTGGACCTAAAAAAAGAAAAACTGCCCTGGCTGGTGTAGCTCAGTGGATTGAGCGTGGGCTGCGAACCAGGCATCGCAGGTTCAATTCCCAGTCAGGGCACATGCCTAGGTTGCAGGCCATGTCCCCCAGCAACTGCACATTGATGTCTCTCTCTCTCTCTCTCTCTCTCTCTCTCTCTCTCTCTCTCTCTCTCTCTCTCTCCCTCCCCCCTTCCCTCTCTAAAAATAAATAAAATCTTAAAAAAAAAGAAAAACTAAGTAAACAACTAGAACAGGAACAGAATCACAGAAATGGAGATCACATGGAAGAATATCAGCAGGGAGGGCATGAGGGAAGAATTGGGGAAATGTACAGGTAATAAAAAGCATTATAGGTACAAAATAGAACG
Organism: Tonatia bakeri; assembly: GCA_004024845.1. Classification (NCBI taxonomy): domain Eukaryota; kingdom Metazoa; phylum Chordata; class Mammalia; order Chiroptera; family Phyllostomidae; genus Tonatia; species Tonatia bakeri. The sequence goes on from PVIA01006697.1 coordinate 15,448, forward strand.
GGGGGGGGTCAAGAATAGTATAGGAAATAGGGAAGCCAGAGAAGTTATATGTATGATGCAAGGAGAAGAACTAAAAGGTTGGGGGTGGAATTATTATGGGGGGGACTATGCAGGGCAGAAGAGAATAATGGGGAGAAAAGCTTTAATAGCATAATCAATAAAATATACTTTAAATTAAAATCCAACAAAAATAAAATAAAGCTAGAAAAATGAAAAAAATGATTGTCTTCTTATTGTTCATCTTGGGGAATGTAATTATAATGTTCCTTGGTGTGTGCTTCTTTGGGTCCAACATTTTTGGGACTCTCTGGGTTTCCTGGATTTCCTGAAAGTCTATTTCCTTTTCCATCTTGAAGAAGTTCTCTTTTATTTTTTTAAATAAGCTTTCAATTTCTTGCTCTTTTTTTTTTAAAGATTTTATTTATTTATTTTTAGAGAGGGAAGGGAGAGAGAGAGAGAGAGAGAGAAACATCAATGTGCGGTTGCTGGGGGACATGGCCTGCAACCTAGGCATGTGCCCTGACTGGGAATTGAACCTGCGATGCCTGGTTCGCAGCCCGCGCTCCATCCACTGAGCTACGCCAGCCAGGGCCGATTTCTTGCTCTTTATTTTCTTCTCTGGTACCCATATGATTGGACCTTGCAACATTTAAAATTGTCCCGGTGGTTCCTAAGCCTCTTGTTTTTTGAATTCTTTCTTCATTCTGTTCTAATTGAATGTTTATTTCTTCCTTCTATTCCAAACCATTGATTTGCAATCCCAGTTTCATTCCCTTCACTGTTTGTTTTCCATATATTTTCCTTTATTTTGTTTTGCATAGCTTTCACTTTTTTCCTCTATTTTCTGACCATACTCAATCATTTCTGTGAGCATCCTGACTACTAGTGCTTTGAACTCTGCATCTGATAGTTTTGCTGTCTCTTTGTTGTTTAGTTGTTTTTCTGCAGTTTTGATCTGTGCTTTCATTTGGGACATATTTCTTTGATTTGGTGCACCTGTTATGTTCTAAGGGGTGGAGCCTTAGGTATTCACCTGGGTGGGACAACCCACATCTCTGTGTTGTGGCACAATCTGGATAATTGTTTCTTCTATAACTCCTTGGTTATTGGACTTACCTACAGTTTGATTTTCTGGCAGTTCTGCTTGTTTCTCTTGTTTACATTTGTTGTTGTCCTTCTTTTGTTTGTAGTGGGAGAGAAAGTATATCTACCTATGTCTCCATCTTGGCTGTAAGTCCTATGTGTCTCTTCTTATGCCAGTACCAGACTGTTTTTGATATAGAGTCCTTGTAAAATTGTTTAATATCAGGTATTGTGATCCTTCCTACATTGTTCCTCTTTCTCAAAATTGTGCATGCTACTCAGACTTGTTTATGGATCCATGTAAATTTTTGAAATATTTGTTCTCTATTTGTGAAATATGTGTTTGGAATTTTGAAGGAATTGCATTGAATCTATAGATTGCTTTGGGTAGAATGGGCATTTTAGTGATGGTAATTATTTCAATCCATGAACATGGTATGTGTTTTCAATTTTTGTGTCTTCCTTAATTTCTTTCTTCAGTGTTACGTAGTTTTATGAGTACAGGTCTTTTACCTCCTTGGTTACTTTTATTTCTAAGTATTTTTATTTTGTACTATAGTAAATGAGATTTTTTGGCCTTATCTCTGTTTCTGATATTGCATTGTGTACAAAAATGCCTTTGATTTATGAATGTTGACTTTGTATCCCACCATTTTGTCAATTTACTTATTATGTCAAGTAGTTGTTTGGTGGAGCTTATGGGGTTTTCTATGTATAATATCATGTCTTCTGCAAACAATGACAGTTTTGCTTCCTCCTTTCCAATTTGGATGCCATTTATTTCTTTTTCTTGTCTGATCACTGTGGCTGGAACTTCCAATACTATATGGAATAAAAGCAGTGCAAGTGGACATTCTTTCTGATCTTAGGAAAGCTTTTTGTTTTTGCTCATTGAGTATGATGTTGGCTATAGGTTTCTCATATATGGCCCTTATTATGTTGAGGTATGTTCCCTCTACACCCATATTTCTGAGTGTTTTTATCATAAATGGGTGCTGTACTGTGTCAAATGCTTTTTTATCATTATTGATTCGATCACGTGGTTTTTGTCTTTCCTTTTGTGATATATTACACTTATTGATTTGTGTATATTGTATCATACTTGCATACCTAGGATGAATTCCACTTGGTCATGGTGTATGATGTTTTTAATGTATTGCTGGATGTGATTTGCCAATATTTTGTTGAGTATTTTAGCATGTATGTTCATCAAAGATATTGTCCTGTAGTTTTTTTCTTCATTGTGTCTTTATCTGGTATTGAGATTAGGATAATACTGGCCTCATAAAAAGAGTTTGGGACACCCTAGCTGGTGTAGCTCAGTGGAGTGCCATCCTGTGATCCAAGGGGTCTTTGGTTTGATTTCCAGTCAGGGAACATGCCTGAGTTGCAGGCCAGGTCCTCAGTAGGGGGTACTCCAGAGGCAACCACACATTGATGTTTCTCTTTCTCTTCTTTTCTCTCTAAAAATAAGTAAATGAAAATTTAAAAATTTAAAGTTTGGAAGTCTTCTCTGTTCTTGGATTTTTGGGGATAGTCTAAGGATAGGGGTTAGATCTTTCTTAAATGTTTTGTAAAATTATCCTGAGACCATCCACTCTAGAGCTTTTGTGTGTTGGGAGCTTTTTGATTACAGCTTCAATTTCACTAGTTGCCATGAGTTTATTCAGGTTTTCTCCTTCTCTTGACTCAGTTTTGGAGGATTATATGTTCTAGAAATTTGTACATTTCACCTAGCTTTTCAAATTTCTTGGCATATAGTTGTCCCTAGTAATTTCTTCAGATCCTTCATATTTCATTTGTATCTATTGTGATTTCAACTCTTTCATTTCTGATTTTATTTTTTGAAGTCATCACTCTTTTTTCTTGATGAATATGGTTAAAGGTTTGTCAATGTTGGTGATCTTTTCAAAGGTACAGCTTCTGAATTTCTTGATCCTTAAGATTGTTCTTTTAGTCTCTATTTCATTTAGTTCTGCTTTTATGTTGATTATTTCCTTCCTTCTACTTGCTCTGCACTTTGTTGTTGTTACTCTAGTCCTTTTTAGATGTAGGGTGAGGTCATTTATTTGAAAAATTTCTGTTTTTTAGGTAGATCTCTATTGCTGTGAATGTCCTTTTCAGGACTGCCTTCACTGTGTCCCATAGGTTTTGGGTTGTTTTGTGTTTATTTTCATCTGTTTCCAGAAACGTTTTGATTTCTTCCTTGATATCATTTTTTTTACCCATTCATTGTTTAAAAACATGTTATTTAGTCTCCATGTGTTTGAATACTTTTCAGTTATTTCCTTGAGGTTGGTTTATAGTTTCAAACTCTTGTGTTCTGAGAAAATGCTTGATAAGATTTCAGTTTTCTTGAGTTTGTTGAGGCTTGTTTTATGTCCTATCTTCTGGTCTATCTTTGAAAATATTCCATGTGTATTTGTAAAGAATGCGTATTTTGTTTCTTTGGGGTAAAGGATTCTATGTATATCAGTTAAGTCCATTTGATCTAGCATGTTATTCAGTGCAACAATGCCTTTCTTGATTCTTTGTTTGGAAGATCAGTTCTTGCTGAGAGTTCATTGTTAAAACACCCTACTAAAAGTGTGTTACTGTCTATATCTTTCTTGAAGTTCTCTAAGATTTCCCTTATATATTTGGATGTTGCTCCTATATTGGATATATATATATGTTTATAATATTTATAGCTCTAATTCTTTCCATTAGAATTATGAAATGACCTACTTTGTCTGTCTTTATGGCCCTTGTTTTGAAATCTATTTTGTTTGATATAAGTATGGCTACATTGATTTTTTTCCTGTCCATTTGCTTGGAATATACTTTTCCAACCTTTAAGTTTCAGTCTGTGTTGATCGTTTGTTCTCAGGTGGGTCTCATGTTGACAGCATATATGCAGGTCATGTTTCCTATTCATTAAGGTACACTATGTCTTTTGATTAGAGTGTTTAAACCATTTACATTTAATGTTACTACTGGAAGGTACTAATTCATTGCCATTTTTTTCTTTTGTACTTGTGTTCCTTTCTTTTCCCCTCTACACTTTCATCTTCTTACAGCAGTCTTTATAGCATGTATTGCAATGCTGGTTTGATTGAGATGTATTCTTTTAACTTCTTTTGTCTGGGAAACTCTTTATTTGACCTCTCATTTAAATGACAGCCTTGCTCAGTAGAGTATTCTTGAGTGTGAGACTTTGCTTTTCATTACTTGAAATATTTCTTGCCAATCCATTTTGACTTGTAGTATCTCTGTTGAGAATCAGCTGCTAGTCTTATCAGAGCCCCTTTGTGTGTTATCTGTTTCTTACTTGCTGCCTTTAAGATTCTGTCTTTGACTTTAAATTTTGACATTTTAATTATGATTTTTTTTTTGGAATAGGCCTCTTTCACTTCAAATTGATTTGGTCCCTCTGTACTTCCTGAACTTGCATGGCTTTTCCCCTCTTCAAATTAGGGAACTTTTCTGTCATTATTTTTTCAAACAGGCTTTCTATCCCTTGCCCATTTTCTTCTATTTCTGGTTTTTCTATGATGTGAATGTTCTTACATTAATGTCCTAAACTTCCATTAAGATATCTTCATAGTTTTGGAGTTTTCTTTCATCCTGTTGCTCTACTTGTTATTTCTTTCTACCTTGTCTTCCAGCTCACTAATTTGATCCTCTGCATCATTCAGCTGGCTTGTAATTCCTTCTAGTGTATTTTTTTTTTTAATTTCAGTCATTGTACTCTTCATTTCCCTTTGGTTCTTGTTTATAGCTTCCAATTCATTTTTCATTCTTCTGTAGTCCCACTTAGTTCCTGGTATTTGTAACTGAACTTCTTGAGCACCCTTAAAACCTTTTTTTAAATTCTATGTCTGATACATTGCTTGCCTCAATTTCATTTAGCTTTTTTTATTTATAATTATGTTTATTTTACTACTGCTTCAATTTTTAAAAATATTTATTGATTATGTTATTACAGCTGTCCCATTACTCCCCTCCATACCCCTCTACCCTGCACACCCCCTTCCAACCACATTCCCTCCTTTAGTTCATGTCCATGTGTCATAAGTTCTTTAGCTTCTACATTTTCCATACTATTCTTGTCCTCCCCCTGTCTATTTTCTACCTACCATCTATGCTACTTATTCTCTGTACCTTTTACTCCTCTCTCCTCCTCCCACTCCTCTGTTGCTAACCCTCCATGTGACCTCCATTTCTGTGGTTCTGTTCCTGTTCTAGTTGTTTGCTTAGTTTGTTTTTGTTTTAGGTGTGGTTGCTAATAATTGTGAGTTCGCTGTCATTTTAGTATACATGTTTTTATCTTTTCTTTTTTAGATAAGTCCCTTCAACATTTCATAGAATAATGGCTTGGTGATGATGAAGTCCTTTAACTTGACCTTATCTGAGAAGCACTTTATCTGCCCTTCCATTCTAAATGAAAGCTTTGCTGGATAGAGCAATCTTGGATGGAGGTCCTTGCCTTTCTTGACTGGGAATACTACCTTCTCATTTAGTTCATTTACTGGGGATTCTTCCATTCCTTTCATTTGGGTGTTCTTTCTTTGTCTCCCTATTTGAGGTGACTCTTTTTGTTTGTTTGTGCATCTCAGGGTGTTGCTTTGCTTGCCTGTCTTGTGGGGTGGAATTCTCTTGTAGGAGCTCTATGGGACTCAGTGGTGCAGTCTGTTCAATATCCTTGTCTGGATTCTCTAGAGTGACCCTTTCTTCTTTTTGTGTGGGCTTTCTTGGTGTGCTTGGGCTTTACTTCTTGGTAGCTTCTTTTTGGCGGGTTATCTCCTCCAGCACACTTACTGGTAGTCACAACTGCCTCGTTGTCTTGTATGACTTTGTACAGGTGTTGGTTACAAAGCACTATTATCAGACACCCAAACCTATGCCTGCAAAGATAACTCTCCTCCCACATCAGCAAACTCAATCACAATTGTGCAAAGATTAATAAAAGTGAAGAGAGATTATGGATATCGTAAGATATGACAAAGGGAATATGAGATTACTGAAATGGGAAAAAGTTACTGAGAGGTAAGAGGGAGGAGAATTGATAAGATTATGGATAGAACTGAGACAAAGAAAGGGAGAATACAAAATTAAAAACATAAGTAAAACACAAAAGGGAGATGTGAACAATAGGGTAAGAAAAGAGAATAGTATAGTATGAGGTCTGAACTAAAATTGAAAAGGTATTGGACCAACAGTAGCAAAATTTCAGGAAAAACCAAGCGGGGTCCATAGCAAGGTCCCCTGAATTAAGTTTAATAAAGGTGGAGTGAGAATAAGAATATTGTACAAAAGCAAAAAAGAATATGAGATGTGTACCAAAAATAAAAGTGATTTTGGGAGAATGGGGGATTCAAACTAATAAAGGTAAGAAGTAAAACTTGAGAGTGGGGAAAACAATGAAATAAAATTCCTCACTCCATTGATCAGGAGCCTGAAATGGGCAAAGGACTTGAACAGACACTTCTCCAAGGAGGACATACAGAGGATCCAGAGACACATGAAAAGATGCTCAGTATTGCTAGCTATCAGAGAGATGCAAATTAAAACCACAGTGAGAGACCACTTCACACCAGTCAGAATGGCCACCATAAACAAAGCAACAAACAACAAGTGTTGGAGAGGTTGTGGGGAAAAGGAGACCCTAGTATACTATTGGTGGGATTGCAGACTGGTACAACCACTATGGAAGACAGTATGGAATTTTCTCAGAAAACTAAAAATGGATCTGCCTTTTGACCCAGCAATTCCACTGCTAGGATTATATCCTGAAACACCAATCCAAAAGAACCTATGCACCCCAATGTTCATAGCAGCACAATTTACTATAACCAAGTGCTGGAAGCAACCTAGATGCCCATCAGCAAATGAATGAACCAAAAAACTGTGGTCCATTTACATAATGGAATTCTATGCAGCAGAAAGAAAGAAAGAAGGAGCTCCTACCCTTTGCGACAGCATGGATGGAGCTGGAAAGCATTATGCTAAGCAAAATAAGCCAGGCAGTGAAAGACAAATACCATATAATCTCACCTTTAATAGGAACCTAATCAACAAAACAAACAAATAAGCAAAATATAAGCAAAGACACTGAAATATAGAACAGGCTGACAGTGACCAGCAGGGAGAGAGGAGGGAATTTCAGGGGAAAAAGAGGAGGGTTTACAGGAACAAGTGTAAAGGACATATGGACAAAAACAAGGGTGGGGTGTGGAAATGGGAGGGAGGTGAGGAGGGCTGAGGTGTGGGCTGGAATGAGAGTAAAAGGCAGAAAACTGTACTTGAACAACAATTAAAATTTAAAAAATTAAGAAAAGAAATGGAGTAAGACTGGGGGAGAGTGTTCTATGGGATTTAAAGTACAGGCAATTAGTGAACTAATAGGAGTTCTGTTGGAGAAGTATTGTAATAACCCTGGTGTTTAGCCCAACTAGCAACTTTTGATTAAATGTGGAAAGGGAATAAGGATCTTATAAGAGCAAGAAAAGGATGTGAGCTGACTTAAGAAAGAAGATTGCTTATGTGGGGTTAGATGGAGGAGAAATAGTGAGAGTGAAGAATAGGAACATGGTGTAGTGTGAGAGAAAATAAAGTTTACAACAACTGTAATAATAAAGCTCAGGAAGATGGCAAAATGGATTAACCAAGGAAGGGTGCTGTGTGGGATTTGGAATAATAGTAGTATGATAAAAATATATAATCTTAATAAAATGAATAAAAATTAAATGACTGAGTAGCAAGTTATTTAGAATACAAGTGAAGTGAAAGAAGAAAAATTAAAATGCAACATGAAAGAGAACAAAAAGCACACATACAAAAAAACCCCCCAAAGAACTAAAAAAAAAAACAAAAAAGCAAAAACAAAAAGAAGAAATAGAAGTAAAAAATACCATGCATGTTCTGATGAGGAGCAAGATGAAATTTGCCTCAGATATTAGTGTTCATCTTCTGACTTCTTTCTGGATCTGTCTCTGGTTTTCTCTCAGCTCCAGTTCTTACTATCTTATTCTTGAAAAAAAAATCTTGCTGGTTGTTAAGTCTGCCCAGTTTTGCAGATCTTTCCAGCTACTGCAGGTAGTGGGTGGGTGGGAGTGGGGGGTTAGGCTCCATTTTTCCTTTCCAGTGTTTCAGCAAGGAATTGGGGCTCTGTCTGGACTACAGTAATCACAGGTGCCCAGTTTCCATCCGATACCCTCAGAGTACTGTGCAGCCCACACTTTCCACTCCATGCAGTTGTGCTGTACTGGCATCAATAAACTGCCTCACTTTGAACCCCTTTGATGAATCCACGAGGTTCTCTGAGTGGGAGTAAACCATACCCCAAATCCTCCCTCTTTGTTGGCTAAGAAGCTGTGTACACAAGGAATAATATTGTATATATTATGTGTATAATATATTTCAAGGAACTAGAATAAATATTTCAAAAATTTCAGTGAGCAGGTGTTCACCCTGAGAAGTATGGGATCTAAACAAACCCCAAGCTGGATTCCCCAGCCTACAACACCAGAGCCTGAAAACATCCCAGATAACATCGAGCTGTGAAAAGCAGCAGGGTTTCTCTGTGCCAGAAACAAATGGCGGGAGTCACAGAGAGCCTTTAAAAGATAAAATGCATAAAATTTCATCTGTAGCCACTTACCCTGGGCTCTGGATGGGGGAATGTAGAGTAGACTAGAGATCCTTGGGAAGAGACTGGTGGCAGTGGATTTGGTGTGAGAACTGAGGGAGCAGCCTCTAGGATCCTGGTACTGAGTCATCCCCCATGCTGCAGAAACCACCTTGGTCAGGCAGAGTAGTCCTCTCCAAGTGGCATCAACCTGAGAGGAAACAATAACCCTGGCCACAGGAATTTTTCTGCCCCACTCCATGGTGCTTATGCCTGACTGCTGATTACACAGTGATTAGTTTAACAATGAAAGGAGTCATCCACACAATGTGCATCCCTGGTAGTCTCAAACAGGCTACCTAAGGCAAGACTAGGACAACTGACATTACCAGAGGTGGACACAGAAAGAAGAAATAGTGGTAAATACTAGATGCTATCAAGATGAATTCCAATGTGGTCTTCTTCGTGATTTGTGATATTTTCTCTCCTGCATTTTAACATTCATTTATTTTATTTTATTTTAATCATTGTTCAAGTACATTTTTCTGTCCTTCACTCCCATCCGAGCCCACCCACCCATCCCTCCCATTTCCACACCCTCTAGTTTTTTTTTTCCATGTGTCCTTTATATTTGTTCCTATAAACCCTTCCCATTCTCCCCTGAAATTCCCCCGAAATTTCCTCCCGTGGTCCTCCTGCTGGTGGACATGGGGTCTTTTCACAGGGTTGCAAGGAAAGCATTCCAGGAGTTTAATGTGTGGGAGGATAAGTGATAAGGTTTTTTGAAGTTGACATAAACACAAAGGGTTTCCTGAGTTTATCTCCATTCCACTGTGAAAAAAGTTCAGCAATGTCTTCATCAGGCCCAATAACAGGGCCAGTGTTCAGACACTTGATGCCATTGGTTCAGTTTATATCTGTTCTCAAGCTAGCTTAGTCTGTGTTCCCAGCTGGGCTTCACTGGTGCTGTGATCAGGCCCACATTTTGAGTCTGCAGCGCTCCTGGCCATGCAGCTGCTAGACCTACATGGCTGCTATGAAGAGAGAATGCTTGAACATGTTACTGGGGCAGGGCAGTGGTGGAAACAGAGAGCAAGCTCTCTTTGTCAAGCTTGGTTTATATGTTTCAGGTTTAGGAACAAGATACTCTTTAAAACTAACCAATCAATTTCCTGATCTTTCACAGGCTGTGTTGCATCCTCCCCCAATTAATTCATTCCCTAAATCTTTCTGGGTCCTGTGTCCATTGTCCAATCCAATCGTTTTCCCAGGCTAGACAGACAGGTTATAAGGTCACCATCTTAGTTCCTACCAGGCCTCATAGTAAAGGTACATTCCACTGTGCCATCTTGGCTTCTATTGGGCATGTGTACAGCACAGGAATTTTTACTTTATTGTTCTATCCATTCCCCTCCACACCCAATCTGCTGGGAACAAACCAGTAGTCCCTGGGGAGCATGTGAAGCTGTAGCTTCCTAGTGAAGCAGACCCAATATTGGATTCAGCTTCCCTGTCTATTAGGCTTCTTAATGTCTGATTCCCTTTGCTGATTCCCTTTATTTATTACTATCTAGCTACCTACATTAACAGTCCTATAGCTATTAAAGAATATGAATGTGTAATCTAAAACCTTCCCACAGTGAAAATCAAGATGATTATTAATGTTCTAGCTGAAAATCAATCAAGCACAAATTTATAATTTGTGTACTATCATCTATAGAGATTATACTTACAAAACATACATCTTGCTTAAATAAATAATATACTGAGAGTTGGATAGGGGTATAGATGGAACAAAATTGTCCTTGTGTTGATAATCATTGAAGTGGGGCCATTGGATTTATTACACCTTCTTAAGCTCCTATTTTTGTAAATATTTGAAATTTTCCATAATCAAATGATTAAAAAAAAACAACTAAACTACAAATGTCAGACCATGACATTAGTCTGCAAAAACCCTCCACCAGCTTTGTAACTCCCTCTGAGTCAGAGCCAGTGACCAACCAGGCTCTTTCTAATCTGTTCACTCTGGCAGCTCCTGGAATCTCTCTATTTTCACTCATTTTCACACTACTCTGTCCTCCTCATTGCCTGCATAGGCCCAAGGCATATTCCAGTCTCAGGGCCTTTGCATTTGTTGTTCCCTTGCCTCAAATGGTCATTCTTCAAATTCATCATGTCTTGCCTCAATCACCCTTTCAGCAAAGATTTTCCTGACTAACCAAAATAACTCTACAAATTGCACTCCCTATCTCCTTTTCTTGCCATACTTTTCCTTACAGAATCTTCATCATTTGGCATATGAAATGTTTTGTTGTGCCTTTATTGCATGCTTCCTACAAGAATGCATTTCAGCCACACAGGGATATTCATGCCAGGATCATGATGCCCAGACATGGCACCTGGCATACAGTAAGTGTTCAATAAACATGTACTGAATGAATGAATAAGGAAGGTCCTCAGTCTCTCCAAGAGAGGCTATAGGGCACCTCCCCCATTCTTCCATCCAGCCATCTCCACCCTGTAGGCTTCTTGGCCAATACCTGAGTCTGGGCTGCTTGCAAGGGTCACTCCGGGCTCCTGTGGTTGTCACCAGAGCAGAGGGATGTCCCTTCAGAGACACAGGAGGCTCCTTAGGAAGACAGAAGATCTGGATCTTTCTCTTAGTGTTTTTGAAGAATGGGGACGATGGAATATTTCAAGGTGAATTTGGACCTTTGCTCTGAGACTTAGTCAGTTCTGAGATCCTGTAGGGTCACTTCACTTCCCTGACCATCAGTTTTCTCATCTGCCCAGTGGGTACAAAACCAATACCAAATTTATAAGTGGTTGTGATGGTCAAAGGGAATAACCATAGGGACCAGGATTTGCCCACGGAAACGCTTTCACTGTCAGATGTCACTGATAAAAACGTCGGCAACTTTCTGGAGTTCCCAAATGATCTTTAAATGAGGTGGCTACATTACCTTTTGGGTTGTTTGTTGCCTGATCTTTTAAAAAGTGAAAGCCTGTCCCGTTCTCTCTCTGCGCCCCCCCCCCCTCCCGCCTTTCCACCTCCATCCCCGATTCCCGCCCAAGCGTCTTGGCTGCCTACTCCACCTCTCCTGGCTCCTCGGTCCCCCTCTCAATGCGCCCTCCTGGCGCTCTACCTCTCCCCTAGTTCTTGCACCCCTACCCTCGCTTCTTGCCGGCTCGGTGCCCGCTCCCCGACCCATTCAGAGCCGCTTGCTCGCTCTCGCCACCCACCCCCGCCCCCGCACCAGTTACCAAGCGAGCTGCTCTGCCCCAAGCTGGCAAAGCGCGGGGGCGGCGGGTGGGAGGGTGCCTCCGGCCCTAGGCAGAGCATGAGCCTCCGGCCCCCACTGGGCGCTGCTCTTGGTGCGACTGAGGTGCCAAGGTTGCGCAGGAGCTACGTTGGCCAGGACTCAGGTAGGCAGCAGTTGCCCATCCTTAGTCTCTCTGCGTGGTTCGCGGGAGGCGCGCGAAGGAGGGTGGGCGGGTGCCCAGCGTGGAATTGCAGAGAACTCCACCCACTGATGGACAGAGACCGGATCCCCAGCCTAGGGACCCTGCAGGGCACTGGGCGGTCTTGGCCTGGGTGTGGGGAAGAGCACGCAGCAGGCGTGGGTGGGAACCGGCAGTCAGGTCCGCTGTCCCGGCCGCCACGGTGTGGAGGAGGGGGCTGGAGAATCTGTGGAGCTCGGAATTGCGCAGTTGGAAGTTTCCATTTGCTCATCTGCCTTCTGGGCCCTGCAAAGGCATCTCACTCCCTTGCTACTTGGAGAGGAATTGAGGGTGAACTCCTAATTTGAGGGGAGCCAGCCTGGGTGAAGTGGCTCCCTCTGTATCGTGGGCAGGGTCATTTGAAGGACCATGCTCCCTTTGCCCCAGGCCTTGCAAGGAGCAAGGCCTGGAGGAGGTGCAGCTCTTTCTGATTGCATACATGTGTGCTGCAGGAGAGGGCTCCTGCTGTCTAGGGAGTGACACTCAGAAGGCCCTGGCCCCTGCATCTGTAGCTGCTTCTGAGGGCTGAAGCTGATGTATATTCATAGGGATGCTGCCTGCCTTCTGGGCGCGGCTTGGGGGATGAGATATAGTGGCGGCTGTGACTAACTCCTTTAGAGCTGGGAGTCCCATCTGGTTCATCCTCCCTACCAATGTCATTCTTCTCCCACCCTCTGGAGCAAGGAAAGGGCCCAGATGGCCACCAGCCACAGGGGCCCAGGACATACAGAGTCAGGTTGGAATGAAGGGGAACCTCACAGAGGCAGTGGCCTGTTCTGCTCCTCAGGGGTCTCCCATTTCCCTCTGGGCAGTCTTGCCCAGCTCACCCTTACCTGGGTCCAGGCTCTTCCCTGCCTAGAAAAGGACCCTAGAGAGCAAGCTGGAGCTCTGGTCACAAGCAGAGAACTAGGGAGTCGGTAGGCCACAGGTCTTGACATCTGCAGGCCCCTCCAAGACTCAGTTTCCCCATCTGTAGAATGACACCAGGGTTTCAGTGACTTATGAGGACATTTCCCTCTCTGACATATAGGGACACTTTGCAGAGGAACTTAAGGATCCCAGCCTAGAATAGAAGGAGGGGGTACTGAATAGGAGGAAGTGTAGGACTTTGGCTGGGGCACTTGGGTTCTCTATTCCCCCAGCACTTTTTTCTTACTAGGGACCTGGGCTAGAGTGACCCAGCAGCCTTGGAAGGAGGGCAGCAGAACTCACAGGCTCCTGAGAAAGGAGTGAGCAGTTCAGACCCACACACTCTCCCAGGGCAGCTGTGCAGTCTTACAAATGGCCCCTGGGTTTGGGAGCACAAGCAAGTGTCTCCACATATGCCATGGTACCCGATTGTCAGCCAGCAAGTTTGTTTTCTCAAACTTGCCAGCCTGATGGCTCCCTTCCACCTGGATAATCATGGAAATGGAATAGTTCACACAGAGTGGAGGGGTTTGTTTGTTTGTTTTTTGTTTTGGTATAACTTAATAACTGCAAACAGAGAAGGAAGAAGGAGAAATGCTGGGACCAATGGCATTTGTACTGATCAGGCCTGAGCAAGGATGGTGGCTGGTGGGCCTAGCTGAGTGGGGAGGGTGTACCTAGCACAAGTGGCCCCCCAGGCAGGTGAGGAACAGATCACTCCTCTGTCATCTGGCCCTCCAGAAGAGAGTACACAAAGGCCAGATGCTCAAGTGTGGCCTGAGAGCCTCTGAGCACACCTGTCTCCTTCTGTCAAATAAGAGAAGGATGAGCAGGATTGTGATAGCTTTGGCTGACCGTTGGTTTTTAACCACAGAACCTCATTTTTAAGCCACATGTGTCACAGAGCCACATTTGTCAAATAGGTCAAGTGAAGGTGCAGGGATAGAAGTTGGGCCTTTAAGGTCCAACCATTTCCCTGGGGTGGGAGTTGGTGGTGGTGGTGGCTTATGTAGGATGCACATATCTGCATGACCCTTCTCTAGAAGAGTGGCCCCTGGCTTCCCCACAGGGCCTGCTGGGGGTGAGTCCCAGGGCCATGGTAGAAGGGATGGAGATGCAGATCAGGACCTGTCCAGGTGGTTGTGGTTCCCAGTCCTGGCCCATCTATCTCTGTCCCTGCAAATGATCTTCCTCCTTGTTCCCTCCTGAGGCCATCTGCTACAGCCCTGGTCACTAGGACTGGTTTTCTCTGAACTGAGATCTGCCTACAGTGTCTCCAACCCACCCCAGTGCAGTCCAGGCTGTTGCTTGTTCCTTTGTCTTTGGGTACCCATCTCCATATAATGACTATTTACTTCGAAACGTGTTTCAGGCAAAGGCAAGTCTAAGAAGAAAGGTTTGAGGAGGGAGGCCATCATCATGGAGGCTCAAGTGGTATCAGCAGGGCAACTGCCACAGAGGGAGGGCCTCTGATACCTATTGGTCACATGTCAGGGCCCTCTGACCTCAGAGTGTCTGAGGAGGCCATTCTGCTCTCTTTTCAGAGTGCATGCCCTTCTCACCTCTTCCTGGGCCCAGAGGGCTGTGTATATATGTGTGTGTATCAGAGTGAATGCAAAGGTGCCCTGGCTGCCAGGGGGCCCAGAGGGGGCTGGCCTCTATGGACCCGTTCAGAATGTCCCTGCACTGGGGACACCAAGAAGTGCTAGTCTAACAAACCTGGAGCAGATTTGGAAAGGTCAGCAGAAGTCAGTCTGGCAGTGGAATGGCAGGAACCATGGAAACAAAACCCCCACAATGTCCTGGATTGCCCAGAGTGTAGGAGGGCCAGGACAAGGGTGGAAGAGCAGGCTCCCTGGGGCAGGGAGAGCCTTGGGAATGGGCTTTAGGCCATAAAAAGAGAGGCTGTTAGAGGTGTCACCAAGAGTGTGAAAGTGTTAGCATCCACCCTGATGCCTGCCAGGGTCAGGGTGGGGTGAGGGTGTGAGTGATACCTTTCCACTTGCTGTCCCTGCCTGAGGGTGGACAGTGTGATGACCTCAGGTATCTGAATGCTCTCATCTGCAAAAGAACCACATTTTGTAAGAATTGCATAATTGCTTTTTAGCATGATTAGAACAACACCCAGTTATCCTGCCCTGGGAAACTTCTGCCCACCTCACTTATTTGACAGGAGGCTCCTCAAGGTCAGTGCAGCAGTGCTGGGATGTAGTCAGCACAGGAGAAAAGGGCCTCTCATCCTTCTTTCCATCATGGTCACCTACAATGGACAGGGGCAGGCTGAGCCTAAGCTGTCCATGGTGGCAGCAGGAGCCCAGATCCTGCCATGTCCCTTCTGAGCAGGCTGTGGTGTTCTCTGTGGTCCAGGGTGTTCAGGGAGCAGTGGGCAAACACTAGCTCATGGAAGAGAATGAGTCTCCTTGACTCTTCATAGGAGAGCAGCCCATTTCCCCTATGGTATATACATGGTGAGTACCCTGAGTCAGGGAGCCAGCCCCATGGTGCACTGTGTTGGGCACTCAGAGGGCACTTTGTTCCATTTGTCCAGTTCTTTCATCACCTCCTCATAGGTGAGGTGTTGCTGCCCTGGTTGACAGGTGAAATTACTTGCATAAAGTTTCTCCCAGCTTAAACACAACAACAAATCTTCCTCAGCTATCTCCCTCTGCAGCTATTTTCCATCCTTCTGTCCACCCCTGCACAGGTGGACTTTGAAGTCACGTTCTCTGCTTGTTCACTTCACATCCTCACTTCCCACTCCAATCTGCTGTGTTCCCTTCACTCCAGGGAACTGGTATTCAGAGATGTGGACATCTACAGGCATTCACTGTCCCTATTCCCAGACATTCTTCACCTGGGCTCTGCAGGCCCACCCCTGGGCCTCCATGCCCTCTGGCCTCCTTGCAGAACTTCCTGCAGGCTCCCTCTCTCCTGTGACACTCAGTGTTCCCATTCCTCAGGACCTGGACCTATATCCTCTTCTCTCCAACCACACCTTCTGTTTCTTCCTTGGTTCTGATCCTTTTCCAATTCATATCAGCCCCTTCTGACCTCTGGGCTCTGTCAACATTTAAGCTATTGCTTGTTGGGTGCCTCCCCAGCAGGCAGTCTGTTCACTGTTATCACACCCTGAACCTCTCCTGCCCTCTGCTCCCCATCTGAGCAGGTGAGACAGCTGGGGTTTCACTTGTGCCTCTGTCAGGTCTCTCTTGCATGGATTGAGTAATCAGCCATTCTGGCCCACCACCCCCACCTCTCTTCTACCCTCTCCACCTGTCTCTGCCCACTGCCACCTCTACAGATCAGGCTGCCTTCCCCTGGCCTGGACAACTGTAGCAGCCTCTTCCCTCTGCAGTCTGTTTTCACACCACAGGCAGATGACCTTTTTAATCTTCTCTTTATAAAGGTGCTTAGAGCCTTCTGCTTCCATGCAGGTGCCTCTCTCCCCACCTGGTCAGCTCCTAGCCTTCCTGGGGTTGCCTTTCTGCATGCATATGTTGTGCCAGGTACTCTGTGCCTCTGCTGGTGCTGCCTCTGTATAATTGTCAGTCTGTGACTCCTTGGAGTCATGTCTATACCTGCTTGTCTCCAAATGAATCCTGAGCTCAGAAATGGTGTCTGCACTGGTAGATTCAGAAAACATTTGTGGGAAGTGTGTGAAAGTCTGTGAGGCACAGATTTGTGTCTGGGAGCCTGTGGAGGCAAGGGGGTGTCTGGCCCACGCCATTGTACTATCTGTATTCAGGGAGAAGAGAGGAGATCAGACCCACAACCTCTGGGACAGGCAAGGGGGGAGGTCTCTAGGGAGTAGTGGGAGGCCAGGCCCCTGCCTGTTGTCACTACCACTTCTATCTATGCAAGTGTCACCCCCAGACTCTATTTTGAAGAGAGTTCTCCCTGAATCTGGTTGCCATGGCAACTCTGTTAACAAAGAGTAGAGGAGGCTATGGAAGAGGCTGGCTCACCCAGAAGCTGAGGGGGCTGGGAGAGGATGTATTCTGATGGGTTTATTAGCAGAACATGATTGCTTACCCCCACCAAAGCTGCTCATTGTACAGTTCCCTCTCCTGAACTGGTTTGCTCGTGAGGCTCTCTGAGACTCTGGTATCCAACCTTTCCTGCTGTGAATGTCATAAAGCCTCAATTCCCTATGGGTACGGCCTGGATCCCAGCCATAACTGGGTCACCGGGCAGGCCCAGGAAGGCCTTTGACTTGAGGTGTGGGGTGATGTGCCAGCCATGGCACCAAGCACTTCCTAGGGTAAGGAGCCCCATTTTGTCACTGTAGAAACCCAGCTCAAAGGCCCAGAGTTCTCCTGCCTGAAATTTCACTGAAGACTGGTTCTGTGCCCAAGGCCCTCTCAGCTATAAAATCGAATAGGCACTCTCTGGTTTCATGCCTCCTCTGAGGCTGTGGTCTTGATTCAATAAGGTAACAGAACCCTGGCATGCTGACTGCAGAGGGTTGGCCCCAGTGGCAGGACTCAGGTTTCACCCCTCAGAACTGAGGGGCAGGGAGGAAGGGTGGGAGGCTGTGTGTGGACCAGGGGAGATTAGGGGATTAGGGTTGGATGGGATTGGAGGCTCACATAAAAGCTTGTGGAGTTTCTAGTGGAGCCTCTGCAGAGTTAATCATTCAGAGCAGGCTGCTCAGCAATTCATTTTATTATTATTGTTATTAGTAGTAGGTGACCTCTGCTGGTGGATGAGGCAATTAGTAGGAGAACATTAAGACTGCCTTTGGGCAGAGGCATGTCCTGCATACACTGCCCATTGAAGGCCAGGGTCCTTGCTGGGCCCCACCATAAGATAGGGCCTCCCAAGCCCTGTGCCCTCCCTCCTCTGGCCTGGGAGCCCAGCTCATCCCCATAAAGGTAAGTGTGGCTAATGGTGTCTCTGAATACTTGCTGCTCTGGGTGATTTTCGGGCACTGGGGCCCTGGAGTTACTGTGGGGTCAGCAGATGGTTCTCAAAGACTCAGGGGGGAGGATTGACATTGAGCAAGGTTGTCAAGGATGTGAGCTGTTCCTCTGGAAAGAGCCAGGGCAGCTTGAACCACTTTCACAAATGGATATCCTGCATGGCGCAGGGACTAGAGGGGAAACTGCCCACAAAGCATGCATTGCCCCCTGTGGCTAAATAAGCTCTGTGGCACAAGAAGAACACTGCAGCCAATGATGGGAAGTTGAATAAAAAGTGCCTGCAGACAAGCTGTGAAAACACCTGGAGGTATATCAAAGAAATACTGTGATTCAGACCATGTTTTCTGCCTATCATTCAGTTATGGTAGAAATTAATAATAAAAATAGTTTTAAAATGTCTAATATTTGGAAAATTTAAAACATATGGAAATATTTACTGTATCAAATAATAAATCATAATGGACATTAGTGACAGTGGAATTAAATGATAAAAATATAATGAGGAACACTTGTGGGGCAGCCATAGTGGCACTGCAAACGTGTCACCAGTTGGTACTATCTGGAGACCCCAGTTCTTTGAGAAGTTCATTTCCAGTCCTCCTCCTTGGCCTTGGCAATAGGAAAATGGCTGGAAAGTGGGTGCCTTGGAAAGAAAGGGGTTAGAGGCAGGGAGTGGGGACCAGGCCTTTTGAGGACTGCTTGGGTACCTAAGGGAGGTGTGGAAACACCTGCTTCTATTTGCAGTTCAGCCAGGTCACCTCTAGAGGAGCTGCTCTGCCCAGGATCTTGCAGAGACCAGGAGTTTTAAAGCATGGTCTCTGGTCAAGGTGGTCACCAGGATTCAGCCACAGGTCACAGCCATTCACAGCCATAGAGGGAAGAACTCCAGGCATGTCTAGAGTTTGAGGTTGAAGAGCTGTTATTAAGTAAGAAGACTGGGGATACTGTTAGGAAAGGAAAAAGGAGGGATTTCCATAAAATGACTCATGTCAAGAAAGGCTCAAGGTTGCGGAGTAGAGAGAGGAAAGGACAGTAGGCAGTGTGGTGGTGAGCAGAGCCCTTGGACCACCTTGTGCATGCTCAGGTTATTGGTATGTTGGGCCTGAGTGGGTGTGTACATGCTCACAAGCAAGCATTAAGGAGGGGTTTGTGACCAGCCCATTGTCCCAAAGTTTCTGTTGAATGTTTCAATAAGATGTCAGTTAATTTAATGCACCAAACATTTTTTAATGTGGGTATCATTATACCAATTTTGCTGATGAGCCTCCTGAGTCTGAAGGGAAGGACAGAAATAGAATTTTTTCTCTCTGCCAAGGAGCACTTTGGACAGTGAGTAACTGATGTGTATCCTGGCTGGCAGGATCATGTGTTGTGGTTTCTATGAACAAATACACAAGAACTACAGAAGTCCTGTGGAGAAAAAGTGAGAGAGAGGTGAGAGCGGCCCTGGCTCCTGCCTGGACAGGCTTTTATTGCTTTTCTGGGTACATTACTTGGAGAATGGTCCTTATTTACTATGCACAGGTTCACTGCAGGTGATTACTTTTCACAGAAAACAAAGGAAAGAATGTTGCTAATTACTTCAAAGGGAAGGATGTTGCAGACCAAAGGGAAAAGTGGTTGAACCAGTTACATTCCATATCTGGGAGTTTTAGCACAGACTTTAGGAAGTTACAGTAAGCACTTGCTGCCTCAATTCAGGGTGAGGGAGTTTTAGCAAAAGCAAATCTCATAGCAGCCTAGGTACAATGCAGGCCTGATTCTCCATGAGAAAACCTCTCTGTGGGCATGGTTCTGTGTGCCAACTCACTCCCCACTGGTTTTTCACATGGGAGCTGAGCTACATTTTCACCCCATGAGAAACGGTCCCTTACAGGTAACGTGCTCCTTTGGTACCTCCCTTGATCTTCCTATGCCCTTCCTGTTGCCCAGAGCCTCTCCGTGTCCAGGATCTGAGCTGGCTCTTACCTGTTGCTTTTCTTGCCTTTGACTGCAACTTCCCCTGTTCCCCATGCTTCCCTGAACTCACATTTGCATCTTAGATTTCAGTTTGGACATGGATATCAGCAGGAATCTTCTCCACCTTCTGTGGTCATTGGGATGCCCTTCCTCTATAAGTACCAGGGACTTAAAATAGCAGTAACTAGCATGTCCTGTGTATCAGGCACTCTTCTAAGTGCTTTGCCTATGTCTGCCTATCTCATGCATGCCTTTGAAGGACATGGCTAGGTCAGGTTCCTCAGACACAGAGCCCGAGATGGGGATTCTGATGCAATGTAGAAGGTGTGCTCTCAAGAGACCCTGGAAATGGGTGAGCAAGCATGGTAGGAAGGGGGAGGAAGTTTGACAAAGGTACAGTTTCAGGCAAAATCTCTCCTCAGTCTAAGCCCATGAGGAAATCTGGAGTGTAGACTTAACCACAAGCTTGTGTTACAGTGAGGCAGAGAGTTGACCTCTGGTCCTCTGTACTGGTCAGCTGCTAGTTGCTGTCCCCTTCAGTCTTAGGGAGAAAGTGGCAGGTGTGAACAGTGCAGCATACCAGCAGCCCTGGGGGACAGGTGCCCCAGGCCAGTAGGAGTGCTTAGGAATCTGTATTGGCCCCAGAAGCATTGCTCCAGGTTGCACTGTTACCACCATTAGGCAAGAAGTTACCTGTTTTTTGCTTGGTATTTCAGGTAGCCTGCTTCTGCTTGTAGTGTCCTGTGGCCTGCCTCACACAGCACTGGCTATGTTGCTATGATGTCTCATCTTCCTGGGGTATATCCATATGCATCTATGTCTTCTGCTCCATGCTCCTCACTGCTGAACTCAGGACTGCATGTGGTGCTGGTGCATGGATGGGCCCTGTCAGTTTGCCTAGGGAAGGACTGATTGACCCTCATGATTGTTATCACTGGGCTCAATGACAGGAGGCGAGGCAGACCAGGGATGGAAGGACCTAAGACTGAGGACTATCTGGAGCCTACCAGACTTGAGGATCCCTGACCCCAGGCAAGTGAGGGAAGTGTAAGTTGAGGAGCTCTGGCCTGGGGGTCTAGGACCTACATTCCAGCTCCAGCCACCGTCTCCATTCCAGCTCCAGCCACCGTCTCCATTCCAAGCCATCATCCATTCCAAGCCATTGTTCCCAGTGATAGTTGACTCTCTGGAGTCTCCACTTGGGCATGGCCTGTATCAGTTGGGCCCATGAGTTCTTCCTGGTTGCTTGCAGCCCAATTCAGGGGTGGTGACACATGGACTGGCCTGGAAAGAGCTATGGAGAGGCTGAGCTGAGTGGGCAGACAGTGAGGGTCATTGTGGTTGTATTTGGCACAAAGAGGGGCCGTGAGTCTGGTCCATGAGAGCAACAGGTCCAGCAGCCTCACAGGCTTGACAGCCCACCCCATAGCTGCCAGACTCCTGTGCAGCTCCCTGATGTCTAAACCACTAGATTACCCAAACCAAGCTGCTTTCCTTCTCAGCTCTACACTCCCCTTTATCCTGTTCTCCTCGCCTTCCCAGTCACACACTTTGTACTCTTCTTCCTCTGTGTTTCAAATGGTGCTCCTTTTTATCAAGAGGGCCCTAAACTCTTTAGGGAGGTCCTTGCCTTAGTGGTGGCAGAGGCCAGGAGTTGCTGGCATCCTGGAGTTCGTGGAAGCTCTCCAGGGGCTGGACATCACCAAGGTGTAGTGTGAAGAGCTTATAAACTTCACTGAAGACAAGTTCTGTTTTCAACTCAATTTATTCCTTTAAGTATAAAACTAAAAACCTTCTCATTTGTGAAGTTCTGACTGGGTACATACAAGTTTATAGATCTGTGGTAAAACATGTGTCTAACAGTTCCTCTGCCACCAGGCCTCCCAAGCAGTCTTGAGTGGAAGGCCCTCCTGGCAGCACCAGGCCATCTGGCCTGGGAGAGCATGACACCTGTCACTGTGTCCCAAGGGGCCTGCATGAGTGCAACCTGGTGGCCTGTAGACATTGGTGTGCTAGCCAGGCTCCAGAGAACTTTCCTGTGATGCCAGGGAGTCACTCCAAATTTTCACAGATTTGCAGGTTCAGCAGCATTTTCCATGGAAGGTTACAATGTACATGATTCTGCTCCAGATTTGGACGTTCTGGATGCTGGAGGACCTGGGGCCTTCTCTGAGGACAGGAGCTAGGGCCAGGAGGACAGAGACTGATCAATTAGGGGTTATAGAAAGAGTTTCTTCTTTTTAAATCAAGATCACATGGCTTTGAGGTTGCTGAGTGAGATTTGGAACCCAGCCCTAGCTCTCTGCCTCTGAAACACAGCATATGATATCAAGATGGGGATCCAAGTCCCTTCCTGCTGAAACACCTGTGGCCCCATGAGGTGAAGGGAGGTGGTGGCCTATTTTCCCATACCAACCTGTCCTTACTCCCTCTGTTTTCTCCAGCTTGGGCTCAGTCCAAGCCTCCCTATGCAATGCACCACTTGTACCTGCTATGGCCATAGCCTCACCCCTGGGAAATACACTCTGCACCTATGATCTCAAATGCTGTGTGGTAGGAGGTTTTGTTCACCATCCTCCTAAGGGCTTTTCTCCCCATGGAGCTGAGGACAATGGGCACTAGGTTGGCCATGAGAAGATGAGGGCAGGGTAGGAGTGTGGAGAGCCTTGACCTTACCCCTCTTACTTCCCCACTAGGAAAGGATCTTCACCCTGTCCTGTCTTTCACCTTGGCCTCCTGACAGGGCAGCCTCATTTGTCAGTGTCAGCAGTGGGTGTCCTATGCAGGAATCTCCTACCCCAGGGTTAAACATCCCTATATGCACCTATTTATATGACACTGAGTTGAATTAAACTGAACTGTGTCTCTGTTTCTCTGTCTCCCAAGGACAGGTTGACTAGAGCAGTGTTTCCAGAGCCCCAGGTGTCTGTGTGGCTCAGAGGCAGGGCAGGCCTCTATAAGTGTGCTCCCATCATGCATCCACATCTGTTCCCTGCACACCCCCAGCATCTCTGAGCTTTCCTGTGGTAGATGTGGTTTTCCTGTGGGGTGGTAAATGTTCTCCCGCAGATGACCACTGGAACCTCTGCACCGCCACAGCTCTGACATGAGTGGTATTCATGGCCTGGCTTCAGCTATGTGTCTTGGTTGGAAGTGCTGACTATCTGGCCCTGGGCAGTGGCAGGAAAGTTGACTGTGACCCCATGAATGTGTCATTCCTGAGAGGGGCATGACCTTCCCCAGGCCAGCAGGGATGGCCAGTGTGAGGCCCACATGTCCTCCAAGGAAACCCAGTGAGGAGGAGCCCTGGCTGCAGACAGATGTTATTGGAGGAGTAGCAATAATAAACACAGCCTAATGCATGAGTAGTGCACATGGACCCTGAAAGCTCTCATTGGTTAGTACTTTATCACTCACTGCTGGCAAGGGAAATGGGGGAGGTCTGGGCTGAAGAATGTCCCTTAATAGGTGCTGACAGGCCAAACAGAACAGAGGTGGGGCTGAGGCCCAGAGGAGGTGTGGCATCCAGGTGCCCATGGTGGGAGGCAGATGTGGAGGGGCAATTAGATACAGGATGGCCTAAGGTGGGTGTGAAAATTGTCACCTTTGTAGTGGCAGGGTTCCAACACTGTATGAAGTGTGTCTGAGGCTGGATAGCCAAGGCCTGCCCCTTACCATTAATATATCATGTGGCCTTTGGAGCCCTGTGAAACCCACACTGTGAATTATTGCTTACACCTCCTCTGAGATGGACTCAGGAAAAGCCACTGAAGAACCAGAAGAACCTGGGGAGATGTGCTGTCATCATCCCATTCCCAGAGGTGCAGGTGCAGGTGCAGGTACAGAACATGCGTGCCATGCCCAAGGTGTGTGAGGGCAGAAGAAAGGAGTGTGGTGTCTTCAATTTAGAACAGAGTGCTTAGGGCAGCCTCATGGGAAGGCAGAACTTGAGCAAGGCCCTGAAGGAAGGAGGAAGTAGAAAACCACAGTGACATCCGGAGGCGGGGGGCTCTCTGCAGAGGAAATAGTCTCACGCCCTGAGATGGAAAATGCTGTCATGTCTGGAAACCCAAAGAAAACTGGGGATTTAGGCCAGGGTAGACAACAACTCTGGGCCACTGATGATGTGTCACCCTGGGGTGAGCCAGTTGGCTGTGGTTTGGCTGATATTTCATACCACCTCACAGCTCACCCATGTCCATATGTGGATGGCTTCAACAAAGGGGCATCTGACCTACCACACCAACTATGTCCTCAGATCCAATGTGAGAGCCCTGTACCTCCAGGAGAGAGCCTGGGGCATACTGCTTGGGAGAAGGGCTGAGATGGAAGAAATAGCATGGAGTTTGGGGTGCCCTGGGAAGCCAAGAGAGAGGCATGGCCTGTGCATGGCCATGTGGGTGGGGACTCTGGGAAGGCTGCTGTGGGTAATGCACTGCACTTTACCTTCTTTCTTATCTGCTTCCCTTTTTCTCTGTCCCAGCTCTTCCTTTCCCCAGTATGGAGGAGTCCCCTCCCCCACCCTTTAAATTCAAAAAGTAAAAAGGATTCATATAGAGCATGTGTCCTCCCATATCTATGGCACCCTCCATCCCTGCCAATTCCTGGCTCCTCTCGGAGGAGGCCCTGTGGTTATGCATCTGAGTACCCTCCTGACATTTTTGGTCTGTACATGTGTGTAGTGCATTAATTAGTTCAGGTTATGCAGTGGCAGCAACATATCACAGGCCATGTGCTTCACTTTGTTTCTCTTGACAGTGCATTGTGGAGACCCATCTCAGAGTACATAGAGTGGCCTTGTTGTTTTTAACACCTGCGTGGTCTCCCGCTGATGGGTGTTTCATAATTCATTCATCCAGACACTGAAAGGTAGCTAGCTATTCAGACTGTGTTCACTCTCATTTCATAAGTAGTGCTTCAGTGAGCATCCTTGCACATGTATCATTTTGTACACATGTGAGCATACCAGTAGAATAAGTCCCTAGGAACAGAATTGCTGGGTGAAATGGAGGTGTATTTGTAAATTTGATAGACTTTGCCAAAATGTCCTTAAAGCTATATTAATTTATACTCCTGTTTTTGAAGTATGTAAGCACCTGTTTCTCCACCTCCTCGTCTTTGCCAAATTGATGGGTGATAAATGATTATCTTGTTGCAATTTTATTAGCATTTCTCTTACTGTGAATGAGATCAAGCATATTTCATATGTATAGGATCTACCTGTATTTTCTTTTGTGAACCGCTGTTTGTATTAACACTATTTCTGTTGGGTTTATGATATTTTTCTTGATTCATAGAAGTGCTCTATATATTTAGGAAACTGACACTTTGGAGTATGAGTCTCACATCTTTCCCCTAATTTGTTGTAGGTTAATTTGTTGGGGTTTTTTTGTGATTTTTACTTGAAGATTTAAAAAAATTATGTAGCCAGAATGTGATTTTTTTATGGCTTTGTAACATACATTAGGTTTAAACCCTATGAAATTTCTGTTTCAGTAGGTCACAAATGATTGCCTACCCATTATTTCATGGAGCTTTTCTACTCAGAAAGTATAAAGAGATTGTTTTGTTTGTTCTTCTCATAGGCTTATGGTTTCATTTTCCAAATGTAAATATTTATCCATCTGGTAGGACTCAAATTGATTTTTTTTCCAGATGGCCACTCATTTGTCCAATGCCACTCAATAAATAACCTTTTCTTCACTGATTTGAAATGTTACCTTTCAAATCAGTGAAGAACCTTTATCATGTACTAAGCTGCCACATGTATTTGAAGTTATTTCTAGATTTTCTGGTTTGCTTTGTTTCTCTGAATGTATATTTATATGCTGATACCATGTTTTAAATTTAATTATTGTTATGAAAATTTTCAAATGTACTGAAAAGTAAAGAGAATAGAATAATGAACTCCCATATTCTCATTATTCAGGTTCAGCAGTTAAAATTTTATCAGATTGGTTCATTTAATAATTTTCCTTTCTCCTTCCTCCCTTTCTCTTTCTTTTCTTTTCCTTTGCTCTTATTCTTTTACCTTTAGGCTGAAGTATTGAAACCAAATCCTTGACCTCAGTCGCTTGCCCCTGTATACTCCAATGTGAGGCTCTAAAACAAATCAGGCCATTTTCAACCAAAACCACAAAATCATTATCACACTTTATAAAATTAACAGCAATTTCTTGTTATCATCTAACACCCAGTATATATTCAGTTTTCCTTGTTTTGAAAATGCCTATTTACAGTTGGTTTATAAAATTGGTAACCAAATTAAATCCATATGTGAAATCTGGTTTTTATTTTGCTCAAGCCTCTTTAACCTCAAGCAGCCTCTCCTTTTCCCACTACTTTTTGTTAAAGCCATTGGCTTGTTGAAGAAACTTGGTCAGTTGTCTGTAGACCATCCTATTTTTGAGACTTGTGTGTTTGCTTCCTCATGATGTCATTTAACTAGTTCCTCTACTTCCAGTATTTCCTCTAAACTGGAATTTGGCTCAGACAACTTCATTTTATGGGGGTTTATGTTATTTTGGCAAGAATGCTTCATGGTGCTAATCCTGTTCTTGGCACAGCATTGCAGCAGGAGTCTACTAAGTCAGGTATGGTTGCAGTGGGTATGAAGGTGGGAAGATAGACCCTAATTTTCTGATATCTATTCACCTGTTCTTCTGATGGTTTCAACCTCTGATAACCACTGTCTGAGTCAAGTATGGCATCCAGCATTTTCTTTCTATTGATATTTCCTCATTTCTTCCAAATGCACCTGTGGAATTATTTTGTAAAGAAGGTTCCCTCATCAACCAGGGCTATTTAGTTTCCCTGAAATCATTTCATTAACCAAAGCAGGATAAGTTCTTAATTCTTTCCTTTGCAAATACATGGCTTCCTCTGATCTTTGCAATTTGCACTTGTCTCCATAACTCAGCAGCCTCTCCCAACCACACTCCTTTTCATTAAGTTGCCTTTACCATTTTTCCATGCGAAACCCTATATTTCCTGTAGTATTCCTTTATCTGCTACAACTTTGCAGGCCTTTTAACTGAGCTGGTATTTATTGTGGTTGTCACTGTGTCTGTCCAGTTCCTGATTATGACATCATACTCATGGGGGTGGCCGGCCCAACCTGGTTTTCCCATCAGTCCTGATATATTGAGGAATGACCTTACAGCAAAGGCTTTTCTCCCAGAATGACTCATCATGTTATAGCAGAAATGCCTGTGTGTCTGGGAGGCTGGTGAAGAGTATGCATGAAGTGAGACCTGCCTGGGATGTGGGGAGAAGTGCATCCTAGCTGTCTGTCCTCTCTCCGTTCACAGGTGTCATAGATGTGAGCCCTCTGTGCATTAGGAAGGAGGGTGGGAGAGGAAGCTGAAGGTCCCAACAGGCCCACAATTGATTGAAAATGAAGAGATGCCTCTGTGTGGTTGAGCACATTAGGGTATATCAGACAAGGGGCACTCCATGAGATGGCAGAGTTCACAGTTGCAGGAGTGGGGGAGGCAGGGAACATATGGGATACAGACAGGAGCTGGGTATTCACAATGGAGGTCCTAAGGAGGTGGAAATGTGTGATGAAGAAGTGCCTAGAAGCTGGTCTAATAAAGCCTCTGCAGACACAGGCAGCAGAGCATGACAGGTCCTTGGGCTCTGGCCCTTAGCTCAGCACCCTGCCCCATTCATGATGATTTTTGGGGACCTGAGCTCTACCCTAGTCCTGCTGTGCCTCCTTCAGGGTCTGATGAAATCCCTTGAGGAAGGGTTGGTGGTAGGGTGGGTCATGGATAGTAAGCACAGGGTCTCTGACTTCACTGGCCAGAACAACACACTAGGTGCAGAATGCACACCCAGAAGCCCTCCCGCTCCTCTCTTGAAAGTAGGCCCTTTGCAGCCTGGCCTTGACCTGCACACTCTGCTCCAGTGAAGTGCCTGGCTTAGAGTGAGGGCATTGAGAGCTAGGGTTTGGTGGTGCATGAACGAAGGGTTCCAAGTATACAGGCAGCCTCCTCTGCCCTCCTCTTCCCCCAAGCACCCAGCCATGTCTGCTGAATTAGTGACCTGGAAGATGCTGCCTGCCTCACAACACATGTGCTGAGGCCACAGAAGTGGCCAAACAAGGAGCTACCTGGCCTGATGCACATCTAATTCTATACTGAGGTGGGGAGTCTAGAGATGTGGGACCAATTATTGGGGCTCTGCTTGCTTGGGGGCCCGGGAGTATCCCCTTTAGTGAAGTGTTGTGGAAAGCAGCAGAGCAATGGACAAGGACCCAGAGGCAGGAGAAAATGAGTTTCTTGAAGCTCTCAGAACCTCCTGTCCAAGTGTGTGTGGCAGTACTAGACAAGGGTATAGTCAACTGAGGATTTCTCCCTTGAAGGCTGGGCTATTCCTTCCAGCAGTGCAGCTTTCATCTCAAACCACCTGGTTCTTAGCCTTGCCCAGCCCTGCCTGGGCTCCATCTGACCCCAAGGCAGCCACGGGGCTGGGCTAGGTGGGGTTCTAGCTCTGTGCTCAGTGCCTCCTTACTCCTGCTTCCCAGGCCCTCACCTAACTTTGAGTTTACATCAGTGATTCTCAAAGTGTAATCCTAGGACCAGGAGCATCAGCACTCCCCAGGACCTTGTTTGAAAAACAGATTCTCAGGCTCCACTTCTGACCTTCTGAATCAGATACTGGGGAGGGGCCACAATGTGTTTTAATAAGCCCTCCAGGAGATTCTGTTGCCTGATAAAGTGTGAGAATCACTTCTCAAAACCAAACAGCCCAGAGTTTCAGGCCTGGACAAGATTAAGACCCTTTTTCTTGGTTCTGGATCACACAGCCTTTCCCAGACCACAGCCTGCATTTTTGAGCCCATTAAATCCTACTGAATGCCAAGCCCAGAACATTGTCGAGTTAGGACTTGAATGCTCACTGCACTTCAGCCTGGGTATATATCTGACCAACACTGGGGCCACAGTGCAGGAACTATTGAGTTCAACATAAAACAGGACCTTTTTTTTTTTTTTTCATCATATTTGCTTTGGTCCCTGGAGGCTGCCCAGTGGCTTTTGGTGACTCTCAGAATGAGTCACAGAATTATGGGGCCAAAATATCCCCCAGACTAGGTAACTACACCCTTGGGATGGCCCTCAGGGGCTGTGGTGCCTGCCTTTACCTAAAACCCTCTAGGGGAGGTTGGTGGTTGATCCAGGCCCAGGACATGGGGGAGGTCACTTCCCTGACCATATCTGCCTATCACCTGACACACTTGCTCAGTTACTCAGGTGTCACCAAACCTAGCTTCTCAGAGAATTAGACTTACCATAATTGGCATTCAGGAGTTTGGAAACTTGGATGGGTTTCCAGGACACTCAGGGGCTGACTGTCTTGCTGGCATCTCTCTCCCTACCTGGGGCAAAACAACACTGGGGCAAGAGCCACTGCATTAGAGGGAAACTGTACCTGGGAGACCTTCTTTGAATGGATCTCTTGACAAAGGATCACTGACATTGGGTGGGATGAAAGGTAAGGGTTTAAGAGGAGCTTTCTTTTCTTCTCTTTTTCTGAGGAGCTTTCATATGAGATCTTTTTGCTCCCACAGAGCCCCTAAGACAAGGCTCTTCTCCACTTCTACAGAAGCACAAAGTGTGCTTAGAGAGCCTGAGAAACCCAACAAAAGTCATGCAGTAATAAGGGTCAGAACCAGGACTCAGACTCTGTATGGCTGTCCCCAGAGCCCCAGGCTTTCTCACCGGGCAGACACAAGCCTTGGCCCACAGGAGCAAGTGCATGACCTGGGAGTTCCAATCCCCTCCTCCCCCAGAAATATAGGGAGAAGTAGCTATTAAATGACAAGTTAAAATGATATCTTTACCATGGGAAGTGTTTGTGTGGCTTCTGAAGCTTTGGGAGGGGAACAGAGTGAACAGAATCTTTTTGGAGGAAGGACTGGAACTCTCAAACCCCTCATGAGGGGGATTTTGGGCAGCGCAGTCCAGAGGCAGCCATGGGTCTAGGCCCTGGGAGTGGTGTGGAGAGTCTTGGACCCCATTCCTGGCATGGTCCTTCTGGTCTGCCTGTCAGCCACGCAGCCTGGGCATAGCATGCCAAACACCCCTGAGTAAGAAAGGTAAGTTCAGTGGTGTGACCACAGAGAACACAGTCTTGGCAAAGGAACAAGGTTGAGTCAGACCTGGCAGGCGGGTGGAAAGGTCTTTGTTAGGAGTAGATAGCCTCCCATAAGGTACAGGGAGGTCACTGGGGGTATTTAAAGTCCTAAGGCTCTGTCTGCTCACAAAGCCCAGTCTGCAACCCCTGCCCTTTCCTTACCTGTCCTAGGGCACAGCAGGGGCCCCTCATGAAGTACAATGGGCAAGTAAGTGGGGTCCTGGATGGATATGGGCAGAGACTTGGCCTCTGCAAGGGGTTTGTGGAGTGGGAGCTCCTGACCTTTCATAATCCAGGGGAAATCTTAGGCAGGGGAGAGTACATCCGATGCTGCAAAACTATACTTCATTCATTCACCCACAGAGCAGTGTGTACTGTCCAGGGAGACCCCAGCATGCTGCCCACCACACCTTTTGCCTTGGATCTCTTTTCTCATCACCCACAGTGATTCTCTACTAGTTTCCACTCCACCACAGATGCCATCCTCCTTCCCTGCCCCTGCCCACCTTTGTTTACCCACTGAAGGTGGAGGCCTCCCTGTGCTGCCCCCAGCTTGCTATGTGCCTGGGCCCTGAGCCTCACTCCTGGGGGCCTGAACCTTGGGAGCCTTTGCTCTGGACTACTTCAGGTCCAGGGCCAAGGCCTGCCTGGTCCTTCATTAGCCCCAACCCAGACTGGACCCTGCCCTGAGGCTGCCCTGATGAGGGCTGGGCAGCCTCTGTCCCTGCACTGTTTCCTCGCAGCCTGCAGCTGTGTCTCATCCAGCCCATATTCCTATAGGTCACCCCAACCTGGACTGCACCTCCTGACCTCCACCTCCCCAACAGCTGAGCCACTTGCTCTCACCCTGCTCCTCCCTTAGGGGGACAGTATGCCACAGATTCTAATGAGAGGAAGTTCAAGACTGGACCAGCAGTGACTTTGGGGGCCTTTTCCGTGAGTGAGAGAAAGGACAGGAAGCATCCTCAGGGCTCCTGTAGCCCCTCCTCCCTCTCTCAGCCCTGCACATGGCTGGGGGACTCCAGAGACAGGCTGACAGGCTTGTTCTCCTGCTCTGTAGGTGCTGATATAGGCTGTGGGCATAGGGGTTTATTGAGGGCAGCCCAGATATGCCCTGTCAGATGCTTGGGGGTTGAGATAGAGGAGGTTATTACAGTGATGTCTAGGCTTACATGGGCTTGCTCCATATGGGGATGGCAGGCACCCCAGCTGTACTCACTCATCCATTCTCTTTATAACTCTGCAAGGTAGGACTGTTCCATTTCATTTTATAGATGAGGAGACTGGAGAGGTTAAGGATCTGGCTAGGAGGTGCAGGGGAGAAAGTAGTGCTGTAGGGGAGGGTGGCTCAGCTGGGGTCTGCAGACAAAACTTACTCCAGGAACAGTGGGGGCCCTTGGCACCCCATTCAGAGGTGCTAGTGAGGGGAGTTACTGAGAGTGGCAGACGCCTGTTCTAGTTTCTCCTCTGAGCTTGTGAGGCCCAGAGGATAGGGGAGGGAAGGGGCACTCCTGGTCAGATGCAATGAGAGGGTCTAGGACCCTCAGTCTCTCAAGGTCTAGGTGCAGGAGTGGGTAAGGCCCGGCCCAGCCCACCTGGCTGAGTGTGGGAAGTACTATATAGCAGGCCTGGCCTGTGTGGCCAGGACACTTATTGGCTGTGGGCTCCCTTCAGCCAGGTCTACTCTGGGTCACCTCATGAGCAGACTGTTGAATGGTGCTTCCCTACCCTGCCCCCCACCCCGTAGGGGACACAGTGCACAGGTGATACAATAAAAAGTACTGACAGAGGTTGCAGGAAGGTAGAGAAGGGGGAGAAGGAGGTGAGGTTGGAACAGCCTCCCTAATTCAGATGCATGAGGCAGCTTTTAGTGTTGCTTGGCAGCCAGAGGAAGAAGGAGGGTTTCAGAGAGGAGTCCAGATTGTGCTGATGCCCCTGTCCCACTCAGGGCTGACCTTCCTTGGAGGAGTAGGATGTGATCGCAGACAGGCAGAGCTGGGAACCAGGGCCTGGTGGCTACAGGATCTTCCTTCAGAGCTGTCTTCTCAGAGGAGTCAAGGGTGACAGGGCTCCTGGAAACGGTCACACACCTACCACCTGGTGGTGCTGAGCTAGAGGTTGGCCTCATTTCCACCCTGAGCACCAGGCTCCAGGTGCTCATGAGATAGGAGTCTGGGCTATGGTTTCAATGTTAACCCTGACCAGTGTCCTGTGTCTTCAACAGACTGCTTCACATCTCAGGCCTCAGTTTTCACTCCGGTAAAATGGGCCATCACAGGGATTACTGTAACAAGTAAATGACAGTTGTGATGTTTTAATCCCAGACATTCAGTCCTAAAGGTCATGCCAAACACCCATGAGTGGGCTTGCAGGAGTCAGGAAGCTCCATGAGGAGCAGTCCTTGACCTCAGGAGGTTACAGTATGAGAGATGAGGATGACAGGTCCCCCCAGACTCTCCCTAGCCTTTGGACAAACTGGGCAAAGGTACAGCCTTAGACTGCATTGCACTACACTCTGCTGTCCCCTCTCAGCCTGCAGTACTGTCCAGAATATTCATAGAGGGGTCCAGGTCCAGGGTGATAAATGAGGCAAGAGTGGTGGCAGTGGACAGGGGTGGGAAGGAGGTAAACTTAGCAGGTGGCCAACTAGGGGAATGAGGACATCAAAATCAGCCAAAATGAGGGAGTTGGTGGTGCAGGCAGGTGTGCGCTCCTGGGAGGAGCCTGTGGCAGGTCAGTGACTTTGGGGGGATTTTCCTGCATCCCCATGCACTTCCCTCTGTGTCACTTCCACCTCAGCTGAGCCAGAGGACCAGGGCTGGGCTTTCCTCTGCTTGCAATGTCCCAGAAGGGTGCTAGAAACCCAAGGACCTCTTGGTTTTCTCTCCAAATGTCTGGAAATTTGGTGGCCTGTACCCAAAAGGAAAGTCCCCAACTTTCCCTGTTGTGCTCTGTAGCCAGGGCTACTGGGGAGCAGGAGCCTCTAGTGGTACTGGGGTTGGCCCTGGGGTGCAGAGGCTCACTGTCTCATCTGTATGAGATGGTGACACCAGCCACACTAGGGGGTCTCATGTGGTAAGATCCTAAAGAGGACGTGCCACATGTCACTTGTGTCATTGTTCATATGGCCAACCATATGAACATGGCCTTTAGCCATGATTTTAGAGGATCCAGGGAGAACCCCTGCTTGGATTTCACCTCATAGTGACCTTGAGCTATAATGGTTCCAGACTTGCTTTAGCAAAAAAAGTACTTTTCTTAGTAAACACAGCCTATGGAGGGGCAACACAAAATTGCCCACTGAGCAGGGCCACCTGATTGACCTCCCATCCCCACCATCTAATCTTGCTGCTCAAGCCCAAGGGACTCGATATACTGTGACATGGGTATGAAGGTGTCAGTTCCAGGTCCACCTAGAAGCAGAAGTCAGAAGGACTGGCTAGCTGTACAAGAGATACAGGGAGCTGGAGAGCCACTGTGAGCCCTGAAATAGAGAGGATAACATCGGAAGGACCAGACAGGAAGACTGTAGATCACAGACTGCTACTTGGGAAGTTTGGGCTAGGCCCAGAGAGCTTGAAGGAAAAGTACCTGTTAGGGTGATCTAAGCTGGGCAGGAGGGGCCTGGGGATGGATGGCCCAGTGCCCTGCCATGAAAGCAGCCCAAGGAAGTGTGGCCTCAGCAGGCACCATGCAAATCTACACAGGGAACAGCAGGTGGCCATCAGCATGCAGAGTATCTAGGACTACTCACAACTATCTCCATGTCATTGTCACAGTTGAGTACCTGAGAGGACCCTGAAGGCAACCTCCCTCTGCACTCTCTGTCCTCTTGGCATCCCCTATGACTCCTAGGCTTCCTATATTGGGCATTTCTGTTCATCTCCCTTCTTCCTTGGACAATTGGAATCATGTGGGGTTTTTCTGGGGGGAACACAGTTGCCAAGTACCAGTGTATGTCGACATATTGCAGGTCCTGTCTGCATGCATTCCTTAATCCTCGTAGCAGCCTTGCAGGGTTAGGAAGATGGTGCCAGACCCAGGCCCAGATCCTGGGCATGGCAAGAACAGACAGACAAGCTGTCAGCTATGTGTGTGTGTGGCTGCAGAGTGACTACTGGGTGTGGGTGGCCTCCAGAGCTATTTCCAGATGGGCCTGTGGCACTGAGCCCAGGAGGTGTGTAAGACCACTTTCTTGGTGCTGCTGTGGCCAACACCTGCATGCTCCCAAGCAGAGCTGGTTTCCATGGCCCCAGGGACCTGCTGAGCAGGCAGCTGTGCTAATAAAATGCTATTAGTGTTGTGGCTGCAATAACACATTTATCATCTTACAATTCCATGGGTCAGAGGCCAGTACTGTCTTAGTTGGCCTAAGTCACAGTGCTGTCTGGCCTTCCTCTCTGGAGGCTCAAAGGGAGGAATATTTCTGCTCATCCAGGTGCTGTGTGGCTGAGACCCTGTTCCCTGCTGGCTATTTGCCAGGGAAGCCCCTCAGCTCCTAGAGACTCTCTAGGTTTCACACATGGCTTCTCATACCAGCAGTAGAATGTCTGTTCCATCTTTGTATCCTGCCCTGCAGTCACATGTTTTTCTCTGATCACAGACAGGAAGGTTCCCAATTTTATGAACTCATGTGATTAGATTAGGCAGAGCTGGGCTTCTGTCCTCGGCCAGCACTGCTCTGTCCTCCCTCATGGTCCAGTCCTGGAAGAGCAGGCCAAGGTAGGAGGCATAAGTGCAGATGCCCATTGGTCTGAGTGAGTCGCTGAGCTGGAGTGCTGAGGCAACAACCTAGATTTCTGACAGTCTTGATAGTCCAGGCTCTGCAGTTTCTACATCGAGCATAATTTACAGTCTACTCAGGGTTCACACAGTGAACAGGACTGTGCTGTGTTTCACTGGTCACATTTAGAGGTAAGATGGCATGACTGTGGGCTCTGGTTTGACATCTCAATTTTCACAACTGCCTGCATCCATCACACATACCTGCACCTCTTGCTCTGTTGTAAATGAGGAACAGTAAATCAACCTATGTGTTTTTTTTCTTTTCTTCTGTACATATGTGTGGGCGTTTTCTTGCTTCAGCATTTTTGCCTGCTGGGGGGCATCTGGTAAAGCCCCAAGTCACAGAATGGCGAGGGGGTGGCCTAGGAGGTGCAGGCAGGCAGCACCAGGTTACACCCCACCCTAGGGAAAGGAAGGGTTTGATGGTTGGCTTATCTGGGTGTTCTAGGTGGCTGCTATTGGCTACTACTGGCTGACCCTAGCTGCACACCTGGACTGGGGTGGGAAGGGAAAACAAGTCTCAGAAATGCGGTCACAGAACAAGTGAATCCAGTTCCCAACCCCAGAGCAGCCTCTTCTCACAGCCCTTCCTGCTAGATATCTGGGTTTCAAGTGCCTCTCCAGCCCTTCCCTCATGGCCTGACATCCATTAGAGGGGTGATGACTACCTTCCATGCCCTACAGCCAGGTAAGTGTCCCCAGGACACCGGGTTTGCAATACAGTTTGTGTTGCTCTGTGTAACACCCAGGCACTGCTGACTCTTACTCTGCTCCTTGGGGTAGGTTCCTACTCACACTACCTTTCCAATGCTCAGCAGGCTCTAGGAGCCTCTGCCTGGTCTAGGTTCCTACCAATCCTCCTCCATTTTTTAGGCTGGGTGGAGCCTTCTTCCTGTAGGACAGCCCACACCATCCTCTGGCTCTCTCTTTCCTCTGCCCTATAGGAACTGCCCTGGGCCTGATAGCAGGTAGGAAAGCAGCTGAACCTTATGCTCCTCAGGTGCCTTTGATGGTTTTGGCCTGACTGAGGGGCCAGGTGAGGAGCAGGTATAAACAGGGAGCTGAGAGTGAAGGGTCTACCTGGGGTATCTGGTCTACTTTTCAAGGGTTCTCCAACCTTACTGCACTTTGGCTAGTATAAATGCCTTTTGGTTAGTCACAGCCCCAGGGATTCTGGTTTAGTCAGACTGGGAGTAAGCCCACAAGTCTATTTTTCAGCAATCTTATTGGGTAGAGATGGGGAACACTCTTTGAGAGTGAGTTATGCTAAACAATAGGCAGACGCTGGGCTATCCTTGGTTTGCTGGGATGATGGTCTCCTTGTGGTTGGTGACCGATGCATGTTGATCATGGAGTTGGCCTCTGCATCATCCCAGCCAGAAGATTCACAACTGCTCTGAGTATCCAGTGGTGGGGTCTCCCTCCCTCCTTTGCAGTCACTCCCCTGAGATCTCTGCCTCATCTGTGTGTGTGTAGTGCCAGGAGGAGGTGCTGGGCTGAGAGCTGCACCTCTCCTATTGAGTGTACATCAAACACTGCATTTTCTAAGAAACTGAGGTTCAGAGAGAGATGAAAGGTATGTGCCAGCTACCTCAGTGGGGGTTGCAAATCTGGAAACCTCACCCTCACCAGGCTGCCAGGGCATTCTTTGTGCATTGTGTGGCCTCCTTCAGGGGACTTCACTTGAAGAGGGCACTGAATAATCTACAGGTGGCAAACACAAGGCCCATGGGCCAAATCCAGCCCTCCACCTTGTTTTATCTGACCTAGCACCTTGTTTCTACCCAGCGGCAGTGCCAACCTCCTTGACCCTAGTTAAAGAGTAGTTACATTTATGCAGTTCTAAAATTACATTTGGCCCTTTAAAGGCAACCACGAGCCTGGTATGGCCCCCAGTGAAAATGAGTTTGACACCTCTGGAATAATCCTATTTTAAAAATAAACTTTAAATGCACAAATTGAAAGCATTTTCACTGATTAAGGATCAGACCCTGGAGCCAAATGCCTCAATTAGCTCCACCTGGCCAGTCCTCTGCTATCTGGCTCAGGATGTAGTCTCCTGCCCTGATCCTATCCCACCCTTCCTTCTAGGAACCCTGGCCCAATCTCCTTGGCTTCAGTTCCTTGGTAGCAGTGGTGCTCATTGAGAAGGTTGAACCAGATTCCTCGGGATTGAGAGCATATTATTAACGTGCCTTCTATCTTACTCTAAAATCTGTAACAGTCTGAAAAAAGGCTGAGCCTACAGCTGGGGGCCTGATAGCAGAAAAGGCAGAGCTCCATCCACCCCTGAAACTGGTTCTCAGTCCTGGGTCCTTCCTTCCCGCTGAGAAGAGGCACCTGCAGTCCCCTTCCCCACCCAGAAGCCGCCCTGCTCAGCAGCGTACAGACACAATACTCAGGCCAGACTTTACAGAGGACAGCAAATAGCTAGCTGCATGCTAGCATTCTTCAGGCTAAGCCATTTGCTGTGAGCGCCTCTTCAAATTGAAGGCAAAGTGGTGTGTTGCAAGTGTTTTCAATCTTTCTTTGGCAATGAAGTTGTTCTTCAAGTGAAAATAACTCACGAAAATGCCAAATAGATCAAAGGGAAGCAGCTATGTTTGAAAGGAGTTAGTCAAGGAGGCTGAGGGTCTGGCAGGGAGACAGTCATTGGGTGGTCTCAGCTTGTGACCTGGGAAGTGTCATGTAGAGAAGGCTCCAGATCTCCCCATCCTGGCAGGGAGTAAGGGCCAGGGAGGCTGGGCAGGAAGAGCTTTCTGAATAGAGAGAGCAGCCCCTTCAAGGGCCCTGTGGGGGGAGGGAGTAGAGCCACTTGACAGCAATGGGGAATCCCATCAAGGTGAGTCTGGACCTTTACAGCTAAGTCACCAGGTTTTCTCCTCATTGAAGCAGTGGAAAGCCATTGAAAGGTTATGAGAAGTTGGGACAGACAGAAGCCACACATAGGACCCCATCTGTAGAGTGGTTAGCAGATGGAGAGGGTTTCAGAAGGAGGGAGGCAGTAAAACTGGCCACCAAGAGGTCAAGGCCATTCCCTAGGGGAGACCAGATGGGTACTTGACTAGAGTATTCCAGTGGGGATGGACACACATGGTCAGATATGGAAATACAGATCAGGCTAAACTGCCTGGGTGGGGCAACAAGAAAGTAAATATTAGGGAGGGGCCTTTGCAGTTCTTCCAGGTCCTCAGCTGTAGTGTCCTACTCATTACATGGATAAAATTTCTCAAGTTTCTCTCTCTTTCACAATTGCTTTTTTAAGGATTCCTTTTGTTACTTCTAGTATCTGTTTCCTCTAGGGTCGGTTCTTCCCTTGGCCATTTGGCCTTTTTTTTTTTTCCTGTCCATTCTTCTCTCATGCCTGTTCATGCCTCCTGTCTATTTTAAGGAGAGGTTTTGGGAGCTTGATGAATGCTCCCTCATTACCCTACAGACTGCCCCACAGTGTCTCTTACCTGCCTGAAATTCCCAGGCAGACTAGGTGCAGTGAGATGGGATGTGTCAGCACTTTGCTGTAAGGCAGGTTTGGGTGGAGAGGGCTGTCCATCAGCACACCACCCCTGCCCATAGTGCCAAAATTCAGTGGGATTCACTTAAGGCACCTGGCTACATGCTGGAGGCTTGCGTAGAGGGTAACTTTCCATGGCCTGTCTACCCCTGCCTCCCAGCCCAGTAATCACCTATCCTTGTCTTGTGTTTGGAGTACAGGTGAGCTCTCCTGTCCACATGGTCTTATGGCCCACTTCTCCCCTGAAATCTGGGGTTTCTTGTGTTCAGGCTCCTCTGTGGCTTCGACCATCCA
Source organism: Tonatia bakeri (assembly GCA_004024845.1). Classification (NCBI taxonomy): domain Eukaryota; kingdom Metazoa; phylum Chordata; class Mammalia; order Chiroptera; family Phyllostomidae; genus Tonatia; species Tonatia bakeri. The sequence continues at coordinate 54,164 of PVIA01006697.1, forward strand.
CCTGCAGCCATCTGCCTTCCATTTCCCAGAAGTGTGAGTCACCTTGTTCATTCTTCCACAACTTTTCCTCTGTGCTCTTTTATTTTAGCGAGGTTGGGAAGGGTAAAAGGCAAATGCATGTGCTCACTTCACCAACCTAAACTATAAATCAGAGGATTTCTTCCTATATAGAGTGCTCTTGTAAAACCATAGGTTTTGCTATTTTTCTTTAGATCTAAAGACCCCACTGCAGTGGGGAGTCAAAAGAGTATGTGGATGTATGAAAGAGGCAAGGAGCACTGCAGACACATGCAGATCCCAGGATCTCAAGAGGAACCTGTACTGGGGTGAATAGTGTGCCCCCCCAATTCACATCCACCTGCAACCTATGATGTGATCTTGTTTGGAAATAGGGTGATTGGTGTCCTTATAAAGATAAGGAGATATTAGGCACATGAAGGGAAGAAGGACATACGAGATGAAGGCAGAGACTGACATAATGCATCTGTAAGCCAAAGAACACTGAGGATTGCTGGCAACCACCAGAAACTAGGAAGAGGCAAGGAAGGATTCTTCCTTAGAACCTCAGAGGAAATATGGCCCTGATGACACCTTGATTTCAGACTTCTAGCTCTCCAGACTATGGGTGAATATGTTTCCGTTCTAAGCAAACAGAAACCCTCTCAGTTTGTGGTAAAGTATACGGTAACCCTAGGAAATGAATGCAAGGCCCAACAGGGTTTGCTCTCATCTCTTGTTACCCTCACTCCACTCCACCAACACTGGCCTTGGACAGGCCTTTTTCTTGAATAGACCACATATACTTCTGTCCAGGGCCTTGGCACTTGACATTCTCTTGGATCTACATGTATACTACATTCAGGTCTTGGCTGAGAAGTCATGTTACAGAGAAGCCTTCCCTGACTCCCTGATTTAGCCAGCAAAGGCCCTGCCTCCCCTGTTTGCTCCTGGTCCTGCCTGCATGCTCTAGTTCCCTTCATGGCGCTTACTGACAGCTGGTGTATAGTTGCTTATTTAGTATTTGTATATTTTCTCTACCATGAAAGCCTCATGAGGGCCAGGATGTTGTCTATTGTATTTATGACTGTATCTCTAGTGCCTAGAATGGTACAAGGCATGTGCCCAGTATGTAATCAATGAATGAGTAAGAAAAAAATCCATGAGCCAGTTGAATACAGGGGCAAACCCCAAACAGGCAATTCAAGGGAAAAAATGCCTTTTTTAAAAAGCCTCAGTCTTGCTCGTTATTAAAGAAATACAAATGAAGGCTGCAATGAGTTCATGATCACCTATTACATTGTTGTGAATGAAAGGGTAATTGGGTGCTGACTTGGGAATGTAACTTGGAGCATCTCTTTATTCTTTTTAACATTGAAATATATAACTTACAAAACAAAACTCATCCACTTAAAGTGAATAATTCAGTGTTTTTAAGTATATTCATAGGGTTATATAACCTTCACCATTATCTAACTCCAGCATATTTTAATTACCCCACCAAAGAAACCTCTATACCCATTAGCAGCCAGTTTCCCCTTCCCCACCTGCTAGCCCTTGTTGACCACTGTCTATTTTATGACCCTGTGGACTTGCCTATTTTGGATATTTCATGTAAATGGAATCATATGGTATGTGGCCTTTTGTTTCCGGTATTATTCCCTTAGCATGATGTTCTAAAGGTTCATACATGTATCATGAACATCATTCCTTTTTTATTGCCATTTAATATTTCATTGTTTGGATATACCACATGTTGTTTGACTATTCATTAATTGATTGGGTTGTTTTCACTTTGTGGATAATATGAATAATCTGCTATGGACATTTGTATACTAGTTTTTATGTGGGCATGAACTTTCAACTCACTTTCTATATACATAGGATTGTAATTGTTGGTAATTCTTTGGCAACTCTGTTTAAAATCTTAAGGAACTGCCAGACTGTTTCCCAAAGCAACTGCACAATTTTAATCATCACCAGCATCGTACTAGAGTTCCAATTCCTCAACAGCTTTATTAACACTTGTTATCATTCACCTTTTTTATTATAACTATTTTTGTACATATGAAGTAGTATTTCATGTGGATTTGATTTGCATTTCCCTAATAACTAATGATGTTCAGCAAGTTTTTATGTGCTGATTTGTCATTTGTATATTTCTTTAGAGAAATGTCTATTCAGATTCTTTACCTATTTTAATCCAGTTATTTGTTTATTATTATTAAATCATAAGAGTTCTTTATGTATTCTGGATACTACACCTTTATCATATATATAGTATTTACACATTTTTCTCCCATTTTGGAGGTTGCTATTTCAATATCTTTATAGAGTCATTTGAAGCACAAAAGTTTTTAATTCATGTCTTTTAATTTTGGTTCCTTATGCTTTGGATGTGATGTCCAAGAAACCATTGCCTAATCCAAGGTCACAAAGATATACAACTGTGTTTTCTTCTGAGAGTTTTATGGTTCTAGCTTGGTCTTGGATCTATTTGGATTTAATTTTTGTACGTAGTGTGAGGTAGGGTTTCAACTTCATTCTTATTCATATGCCTATTCACCAGTACCACTTGTTGAAAAATACTGTGCTTTCCCCCATGAATTACCTATCCACCCTTGTTGAAAATCAATTAATTATAGATGTATAGGTTTGTTTCTAGACTATTGGTCCTAATCCTTTGGCCTATAAATCTATCTTCGAGCCATTGTCATTACAGACTTGATTACTGTAGCTTTGTAGTAAGTTTTAAAATGGAGGAAGTGTGAGTCTTCCAACTTCATTCTTCTTTTTAAAGAGTGCTTTAGCTATTCTAGGTCCCATGTATTTCCATATGAATTTTAAGAATGGCGAGTTCCGGCCAAGATGGAGGCATAGGCAGTCGTATTGTGCCTCCTCGCGCAACCAAAACTAAGGACAACAAAAACTGAGAAACAAGAAAACAACCAGGACAGAGGGAAATGAACTGAACAGAAGTCGGACTCCAGTACATCCAGATTGGTAAGGAGCTGCGGAGTGGGAGGCCTGCGGAGAGGGGTCGAGGGTCCTGGTGGGAAGAAATGCTAGCTGGCAGGCGCAGGCGTGCAGGGCGCAGACAGCAGCGGATGGACCAGTGTCAGACCCTGGGCTCGGGAGGCCACTAGCAGACCCTGTGAGGGGCTCAAGGCAGCTGGCTGTCCGCAGCCACACATTCACGAGCAAACTAAGTGAAAACAGGCAGCGCTGCTGCGTTTCAAAGCTTAAGAGCCCCATCTGGGAGCTGAGGCCGGGAGACTCTCTCAGCCTCACAGGAAACTTCTCCGGGAAACCCACAGAGTCTGAGAAAGTGCACAAGCCCACCAGCCCCGGAGCCAGCACAGAAAAGGCCCAGTTTGCTTGTGGGAGGCAGTGGAGGGGACTGAAGACCTAGAGAGAGCGGAGCAGGCGCCATTGTTCCCTCTCAGACCCTGCCCTCACATATAACATCACAACCCAGCAACTGGGGTGCCCCGCCCCAGTGAACACCTAAGGCTCCGCCCTTATGAAACAGCTGCAACCAAACCAAAGGAAAATAAAAAAGATGGCTCAAACAGATTTGAAAGCCCCAGAACCAATTTTTTTAGAGTGACCAAGAGATAGCCGAAGTATCAGATGCACAGTTCAAAGCACTGGTGATCAGGAAGCTCACAGAATTGGTTGACTTTGGACATAAATTAGATGAACAAATGCAGGCTACAATAAGAGAAATGAAGGAAAATGCACAGGGAAACAATAGTGAGGGGAAGAAAACTGGGACTCAAATCAATGAAGTGGACCAGAAGGAAGAAAGGAACAACCAAATGGAAAAGAATGAAGAAACAAGAATTCAAAAAAATGAGGAGAGGCTTAGGGACCTCCAAGACACCCTTAAATGTTCCAACATCCAAATTATAGGGGTACCAGAAGGGGAAGAGGAAGAGAAACAAATTGAGAACTTATTTAAACACATATTAAAGGAAAACTTCCCCAATCTGGCAAGGGAAATAGACTTCTAGGAAGTCCAGGAAGCTCAGAGAGTCTCAAAGAGGTTGGACCCAAGGAGGAACACGCCAAGGCACATCATAATTACATTAGCCAAGGTAAAAATGAAGGAGAGAATCCTAGAAGCAGCAAGAGACAAGGAGACAGTAACCTACAAAGGAGTTCCCATCAGACTGTCAACTGATTTCTCAAAAGAGACCTTGCAGGCAAGAAGGGGCTGGAAAGAAGTATTCCAAGTCATGAAAGGCAAGGACCTACATCCAAGATTGCTCTACCCAGCAAAGCTTTCATTTAGAATGGAAGGCAGATAAAGTGCTTCTCAGACAAGGCCAAGTTAAAGGAGTTCATCATCACCAAGCCCTTATTATATGAAATGTCAAAGGGACTTACCTAAGAAAAAGAAGATTAAAAATATGAACAGTAAAAAAAAAGTCATCAAATGGAGGGTTAGCAACAGGGAAGTAGGAGGAGGAGGGAGGGGGAAAAGATATAGAGAATTAGTAGCATAGACAGTAGGTTGAAAATAGACAAGGGGAGGGTAAGAATAGTATGGGACATGTAGACACTAAAGAACTTATGACACATGGACATGAACTAAGGGGGGAATGTGGGTGGGAGGGGATGGGCAGGGTGGAGGGGAGTGAAGGGGGAAAATGGGCCAACTGTAATAGCATAATCAATAAAATAAAGAATAAAAAAAAGAGTTTAGGGCAAAAAAAAAAAAGAATGGCTTGCAAAAAAAAATCATCTAGAATTTTGATAGGGTTCTCATTGAACCTGAAGATCAATTTAAGGAGTACTGCCATGCTAACAATGTGGTCTTCCAATCCATCAACATGGAATGTCCTCTTATTTATTATGTTTTTGTTCTTTTTGCTTTTTTTTTACATTTTTTGTTGTTGTTCAAGTACAGTTTTCTGCCTTTTCCCCCAACCGCAGCCCAACCCCCCAGCCCTTCCCACCTCCCTCCCATTACAACCCCATCCCTTATTGTCCACGGGTCCTTTATAATTGTTCCTGCAAACCCTTCACCCTTTTCCCCTGAAATTCCCTCCCCTCTCCCTTCTCCCCTCTGGTCACTGTCAGCCTGCTCTCAATTTCAGTGTCTTTGGTTATATTTTGTTCCTTTGTTTGTTTTGTTGATTAGGTTCCTGTTAAAGGTGAGATCATATGGTATTTGTCTTTCACTGCCTGGCTTACTTCACTTAGCATAATGCTTTCCAGTTCCATCCATGTTGTCACAAAGGGCAGGAACTCCTTCTTTCTTTCTGCAGCATAGAATTCCATTGTGTAAATATAATGCAGACACTGGCCCGAAATGTCCACGTCATTGTGGATGAAATAAGACATTCACATAGACTACCGAGTCCAGTGGAGGAAAAGGGACAGCATGGCTTTTCTCTCAAGGGGAGCAAAAGCCTTGGTCCTTGCTATGACCACCCTTTATTGGGTTTCTCAGCACATTACATGAAGGTCATCTTTTACTGAGCACAGGTTCACTTTTGGTGGTTACCTTTTACAGAAAACAAAGGAACCAATGCTGCTAATCACATCACAGAAGAGGGATATTTGCAGTGAAAAGGCAAAAGTGGTTGAACCTGTTACACTCATCCTTGGAAGGTTTAGCATGGATTTGAGGAAGTTACTTTGCAGTAAATGTCCTCAATTCAGGGTGAGGGAGTTTTTTAGCAAGAGCAAGACTCAGAGTGGTTTTGGCACATTACAGGCCTGATTTCTCACAGGAGAACATATCTGTGGGCGTGGGTTCTGTGCATCTTTGAGTGGGATCTGGGCCCACGCCACACAGAATGGTCTCCTACATAAATATGCCACAGTTTTTTGATCCATTCATTTACTGATGAGCACATAGGTTGCTTCTAGCACTTGGATATTGTAAATTGTGCTGCCGTGAACATTGGAGTGCATAGATTCTTTTGGATTGGTGTTTCAGGATTCTTAGGATATAATCCTAGCAGTGGAATTGCTGGGTCAAAAGGCAGATCCATTTTTAGTTTTCTGAGGAAATTACATACTGTTTTCCATAATGGCTGCACCAGTGTGCAATCCCACCAACAGTGCACTAGGGTTCCCTTTCTCCACATCCTCTCCAACATTTGTTTTTTTAGCTTTGTTTATGATGGCCGTTCTCACTGGTGTGAAGTGGTATCTCACTGTGGTTTCAATTTGCATCTATCTGATGGCTAGTGATGCTGAGCATCTTTTCATATATCTCTGGACCCTCTGTATGTCCTCCTTGGAGAAGTGTCTGTTCAAGTCCTTTGCCCATTTTTCAATTGGGTTGCTTGTCTTCTTAAGTGAAGTCATGTAAGTTCTTTATATATTTTGGAGATCAAGCCCTTGTCTGAGGTATCATTGGCAAATATGTTTTCCCATATGGTTGGTTCTCTTTTTATTTTAATGCTGTTTTCCTTAGCCATGCAGAAGCTTTTAATTTTGATGAGATCCCATTTTTTTATTCCTTCCTTTATGTCCCTTGCTCTGGGGGATGTAACAGTGAAAATACTGCTGCATGAAATATCTGAGATTTTCCTGCCTGTGTTCTCCTCTAGGACTTTAACGGTGTCACGATTTATATTTAACTCTTTTATCCACCTTGAATTTATTTTTGTGTATAGGGTGTAAGTTGGTGCTCAAGTGTCATTTTTTTGCATGTAGCTGTCCAGTTCTCCCAACACCATTTGTTGAAGAGCCTATTTTTACTCCACTTTATGCTTCTTACCCCTTTTGTTGAAAATTAATTGACCATAGAGACTCAGGTTTACTTCTGGGCTCTCTGTTCTGCTCTGCTCTGTTGGCCTATGTGTCTGTTTTTATTCCTGTACCAGGCTGTTTTGATTACAGTGGTCTTATAATACAGTTTCATATGAGGCAATGTGATTGTCCCTGCTTTGTTCTTTCTCAAAATTGCAGCACCTATTGGTGTCATTTATGGTTCCATATAAATTTCTGAAGTATTTTTTCTATATCTGTGTTTGTTCTATATCTGTGAAATATGGCATTGGTACTTTAATAGGTATTGCATTGAATATATAAATTGCTTCTGGTAGTATGGACATTTTGATGATGTTAATTCTTCCAATCCATGAACACAGTATATGTTTGTGTCTTTTTTGATTTCTTTCTTCAATGTTGTGTAGTTTTCTGAGTACAGGTCTTTTACCTTCTTGGTCAGGTATTTTATTTTTCTAGTTGCTATATCAAAAGGGATTTTTCCCCCTGATTTCTGCTTCTGATGTTTCATTTTGATATACAAAAATGCCTTTGCTTTCTGGATATTGACTTTGTACCTGCTGTTTTGCCAAATTCATTTATTAGGTCAAGCAGTTTTTTTGCGGAGCCTATAGGATTTTCTATGGACACTATCATGTCATCTGCAAACAATGACAGTTTTGTTTCCTCATCTCCTTTTGGATTCCTTTTATTTCCTCTTCTGTCTGATTGCTGTGGCTAAAACTTCCAATACTATGCTGAATGGAAGTGGTGAAAGTGGACAACTGTGAAAGAATACCATCCCGGCTGTCCCGCGGTATTCATCTTGGCTGAGGATATTCATTAAAACACGTGTAATGCACAGAACCTAGCATGATTCTGTGGGGACATAGAGAATATGGCCACCCCTTCTAGTGGGGAGCATGCTGTTCCTTTACCCCAGTGGGTTTTTATTGAGAAAGTAGACTCACTTTGTGGATTCACAGTCTGGCAGAAAGGATCAAAGGGAACAGGTCACTTACAAAGATGTTAACAGAACTCCTGTTGATTCTGGGCAGAGATTGGAGTTTTATCATATGAAAGGACTACATGGCTCAAAGAGCTAGTTTTGGTTTCCTGTCTGTGCCTTCAAATTCTAAGTTAATAACATCCTCCAGCAAACAGATCTCACAGGATTTGCATATTGTATGTCCCAGGCCTGATTACCCCAGGGGTCCACCATCTCCAGTCTGAGCTGCCCCTTTGGCTATTTTTGCAGGCTTGGGCCTGGCAGTTGACAAAGGCATTCAGGAGCCTTGGATTTCTCACATTTAAGTACAAAGACTCAGGTTTAGAGGGGGCAGGGCTTGATGTCGATCACCCCTTCCTTTCCACAGCCCCTTCATTTCCACAGCCCCTTGAGTCTCATCCCAGAGGTCCTTACATGATCAGAACCTGTATTAGGTTGCCATCCCTTGAGGAATCTTACCCGTCATTGGTTAACTGATCAAGCATTAAAGGCCAAGCACCAAACAAGTAGCATTCATGCCAGGGGTATGAGTTTTGTCTCCTTAGTGGCTCCTGATCTGGAGGTCTCTTACTCAGCTTAAGTCACAGGGGGTCACAGCTTCCTGAGACCAGGCAGGGTGGTCCCCAACAGACAACCTTGTCTTGTTCCTGATCTTAGTGGAAAAGATTTTAGTTTTTGCCCATTGAGTATGATGTTGGCTATAGGTCTCTCATATACGGCCTTTATTATGTTGGGGAATGCTCCCTCTATCCCCACTTTGCTGAGTGTTTTTAATCATAAATCAGTGCTGTACCTTATCAAATGCTTTTTCCGCATAAATTGCTATGATCATGTGATTTTTGTCTTTGCTTTTCTTTATGTCATGTATCATGTTTATTGATTTGCAAATATTGTACTATCCTTGCATCCCTGGGATGAATCCCACTCGGTCATGGTGTATGATCTTTTTAATGTACTGCTGGATGCAGTTTGCCAATACTTTGTTGAGGATTTAAGCGTGTATGTTCATCAGCGATTTTGGACTGAAGTTTTCTTTATTTGTTGGGTCTTTATCTGGTTTTGAGATTAGGTTCATGCTGGCTTCATAAAAACTGTTTGGGAGTCTTGGATTTTTTGGAATAGTCTGTGAACTATAGGGGTTAGCTCTTTCTTAAATGCTTTGTAGAATTCTTCTGTGAAACTGTCTAGTCCAGGGCTTTTGCATGTCTGGAGTTTTTTGATTACTGTTTCAATTTTGTCTGCTGTTATTGGTTTGTTCATGCTTTTTGCTTCTTCTTCATTAGTTTTGGAAAACTATATATCTCTAGATATTTGTCCAAATCACCTAGGTTTTCAAATTTCTTGGCATACAGTTCTTCATAGTAATTTCTTACAATCCTTTGTATTTCTGTGGTATCAGTTGTAATCTCTCCTCTTTCCTTTCTAATTGTGTTTATTTGGGCTTCTCTCTTTTTTTCTTGATGAGTCTGCTTCAAGTCTTGTCAGTTTTGTTTATCTTCAAAGGACCAGCTCCTGGATTCATTGATCCTTAGAATTGTGCTTTTAGTCTTTATGTCATTTAATTCTGTTCTGATCTTGCTTATTTCCTTCCTTCTTCTTGCTCTGGGCTGTCTTTGTTGTTGTCCCTTGAGTTCCTGTAGGCATAGGAGGAATAGGTTGTTTGTTTGAAATGTCTCTATTTTTTTTTAGGTAAGCCTGTATTGTTATGAACTTCCCTCAGAACTTGCCTTCGCTGTGTCCCATAAGTTGTTGTGAGTTCATTTTCATTTGTTTCCAGAAACTTTGATTTCTTCCTTGATCTCATTCTTAATCCATTCCTTGTTTAATAGCGTACTATTCAGTCTCCATGATTTTGAGTGTTTTGGTATTTTTTCTTTGGGGTTGGACTCTAATTTCAGTCCTCTGTGGTCAGAGAAAATGCTTGTTATAATTTCAACTTTCTTGAATTTTTTGAGGCTTGTTTTGTGTCCTATCATATGGTCTATCTGTGAAAATGTTCCATGTGCATTTCAAAAAAAAATGTGTATTTAGCTTCTTTGGGATGGAGGGCTCTGTAAATATCAGTTAAGTCCATTTCATCTTGGGCATTGTTCAATGCCACAATATTTTTGTTGATATTTTGTTTGGAAGAACTGTCCATTTTTGATAGTGGGGTATTAAAATCCCCTACTATAATAGTGTTGCTGAAAATATCTTTCTTGAAGTCCTCCAAGATTTTCTTTATGTATTTGGGTGCACCTATGTTGAGTGCATATATATTTACAATGTTTATGTCTTCTTGGTGGATTCTTCCCTTGAGTATTATGAAGTGACCTTCTGGATCTCTCTTTATGGCTTCTTCTTTTGAAGTCTGTTTTGTCTGATATGAGAATTCCTACCCCGGCTTTTTTTTTTTTTCCTGTATGTTTGCTTGGAAAATTTGTTTCCAGCCTTTCACTTTCAGTCTGTATAAATCTTTTGTCCTGAGGTGGGTCTCTTGTAGACAGCATATGTGTGGGTCATGCTTTCTTATCATTCAGCTATTCCATGTCTCTTTATTGGAACATTTAATCCATTTACATTTAAGGTTATTATTGATAGGTACTTATTCATTGCCATTTTTTTTGTACCTGTGTTCCTCTCTGTCTTTTTCTGCCTTTCCTTAAAGCAGTCCCTTTAGCATCTCTTGCAGAGTTGGTTTAGTGGAGGTGTATTCTTTTAGACTTCTTTCATGTGGGAAGCTCCTTATTTAGCCTTCTTTCTTGATTGAGAGCATTGCTGGGTAAAATAGCCTTGGTTGCATGCCTCAGGTTCCCAGTACTTGGAATATTTCTTGTCATTCTCTTCTGGCTTGGAGTGTTTTCATTGAGAAGTCAGCTTCTAACTTTATAGGGGCTCCCTTGTATATTGCTTCCTGTTTCTCCCTTGCTCCCTTTAATATTCTCTCTTTGTCTTGGAATTTTGCCATTTTAAGTATGATGTGTCTTGAAGTGTGCTTCTTTGAATGCCTCTTGATTGGGACTCGGTGTTTCCTGGATTTGTGTGATTTTTTCTCCGATCAAATTAGGAAAGTTTTCCATCATTACTTTTTGAAACAGGGTTTCTACCCCTTCCTCCTCTTCTTCTCCTTCTGGTATCCCTATTATATGGATATCGTTGTGTTTCATGTCTTGCATCTCCCTTATGACCTGTTCATTCTTTCTGAGTCTCTTTTCCTTTTCTTGCTTTACCTGGGTGTTTTTTTTCTACTTTGTCCTCGAGCTTGGTGATCCAATCTTCTGCTTCATCATTCTGTTTTTGATTCCTTCTATTGTGTTCTTCAGTTCAGAAATTGTATTCTTCATTTCCTCTTGGCCCTTGTTGATAGTTTCTATTTACTCTTTCATGTTGATATATTTTTCAGTGAGTTCAGTGTAGCCTCCCTCTAGTTTCTGGTAGCTCATTGTGAACTCATTGAGATTCCTGATAATCATTACTTTGAACTCAATATCTGATAATTGAGTTGCCTCTATTTCATTTAGTATTCTTTCTGAGGCTTCCTCCTTTCCCTTCATTTGCAGATTGTTTCTTTGTCTTCCCATTGTTTGTGAGACTCTTCTTGTTAGCCTTAGCTTCTTGAATTGATCTGTTCTGGCTCCTTGGGTTTATGGTGTGAACTTCTGTGATAGAATACCTGTGAGATTCAGTGGTGCAGCCTCCTTAATCTCCTGAGCTCACTGGTTTTTGGCTGTCAATTATGTTGGCTCCCTGTCTTTGGGTTTTGATTGTTGTTGGGTCTTTCTTTGGTGGGTCCCCCCCTCCAGGCTGTTAACTAAGGTCACTTTCTCCACCATGTTTTTATTCTGTTGTGCAGGTGTAGACAGGTTGTTTTGAAGCTGATTCTTCTGTATGTACAAGGTTTTGTGGCTTCTCTCTCACTCTTGTTCAGTTGTTTGTTGTGGGTAATTTCTCTATCATTTAGTTGTATTTCCAAATTGGTCCTGGATTGAGGTTAGTGTGGCTTCCACTCCCTCCTTCAGTTTCTTCCATTGTTACCTGCTGGTGGTTCCTTCCTTAATGTGTTTCTTCTTCCAGCTGGTTTACTGGTGTTCACTGCTCCCACCTTGCAATTCCTCTGCAGTAGCAAAGTGAAATTTACTTCACTGTCTCTCTTGTTTGGATGACCCCTGTTTGGTTCTAACTCTGGTCTTTTCACAGCTCCAGGTTTCATTGTCTCGCCATCTGATTTTTCAATGTCCTCTGCAATATTTGGTCTCCAATCTTCATATATGGTGGAATACCATTGGCTGTTCTCTCTGTTCCTCAGAAGATTGACTAAGTGTTTCACACGTGTGCAGAGGGAAGTGAACTCTTCTCCCACCTGTCTTGCTGTCATCTTCCTCCCTCCTATTTATTTAAGACCAGATTATTTCTTCCAACTAATGCTTTCTAGCTTTCAGTGTACAAATCTTGAACTTCTGCTGTTAAATTTATTCCTAAGAATTTTTATTCTTTTTGATGTTATTGTGAATAGAATTGTTTTCTTAATTTTATTTTCAGATTGTTCCTTACCAGAATAAAAAGTGATTTTTGTATGTTGATCTTCTATTTTGCAACCTTGCTGAATTTATTTATTTGTACTAATAGTTTGTGTGTGTGTTGATTAGGATTTTCTATATACAATCATGTCATTTGTAAATAGAGATTGTTTTAATTCTCCCTTAGAATGTAGATGTATTTATTTTTACTTTTTTAATTGATTATGCTGTTACAGTTGTCCCATTTTCCCCCTTCACTCCCCTCCACCCTGCCCACACCCTCCCACCCACATTCCCCCCCTTTAGTTCATATCCATGTGTCATAAGTTCTTTACCTTCTACATTTCCCATACTATTCTTGCCCTCCCCCTGTTTTCTACCTATTGTCTATGCTACTTATTTTCTATATCTTTTCCCCCTCTCTCCTCCTCCCCCTTCCCTGTTGCTAACCCTCCATGTGATCTCCATTTCTGTGATTCTGTTCCTGTTCTAGTTGTTTGCTTAGTTTGCTTTTGTTTTAGGTATGGTTGTTACTAACTGTGAATTTGAAGTCTTTTTTTACTGTTCATATTTTTAATCTTCATTTTCTTAGTTAAGTCCCTTTAACATTTCATATAATAAGGGCTTGGTGATGATGAACTCCTTTAACTTGGCCTTATCTGAAAAGCACTTTATCTGCCCTTCCATTCTAAATGAGAGCTTTGCTGGATAGAGCAATCTTGGATGTAGGCCCTTGCCTTTCAGGACTTGGAATACTTCTTTCCAACCCCTTCTTGCCTGCAAGGTCTCTTTTGAGAAATCAGCTGACAGTCTGATGGGAACTCCTTTGTAGGTAACTGTCCCCTTATCTCTTGTTGCTTCTAGAATTCTCTCCTTCATTTTTACCTTGGCTAATGTAATTATGATGTGCCTTGGGGTGTTCCTCCTTGGGTCCAACCTCTTTGGGACTCTCTGAGCTTCCTGGACTTCCTAGAAGTCTATTTATCTTGCCAAATTGAGGGAGTTCTTTTTTATTATTTGTTCAAATCACTTTTCCACTTTTTGTTTTTCCTCTTCCCCTTCTGGTACCCCTATAATTTGGATGTTGGAACATTTAAGGGTGTCTTGGAGGTCCCTAAGCCTCTCCTCATTTTTTTGAATTCTTGTTTCTTCATTCTTTTCCATTTGGTTGTTCCTTTCTTCCTTCTGGTCCACTCCATTGATTTGAGTCCCAGTTTTCTTCCCCTCACTATTGTTTCCCTGTGCATTTTCCTTCATTTCTCTTATTGTAGCCTGCATTTGTTCATCTAATTTATGTCCAAAGTCAACCAATTCTGTGAGCTTCCTGTTCACCAGTGCTTTGAACTGTGCATCTGATACTTCGGCTATCTCTTGGTCACTCTAAAAAAATTGGTTCTGGGGCTTTCAAACCTTTTGAGCCATCTTTTTTATTTTCCTTTGGTTTGGTTGCAGCTGTTTCATAAGGGCGGAGCCTTAGGTGTTCACTGGGGCGGGGCACCCCAGTTGCTGGGTTGTGATGTTATATGTGAGGGCAGGGTCTGAGAGGGAACAATGGCGCCTGCTCCGCTTTCTCTAGGACTTCAGTCTCCTCTGCCACTTCCCACAAGCAAATTGCGCCCTTCTGGTGCTGGCTCCCAGGCAGGTGGGCTTGTGTACTTTCTCGGACTCTATAGGTTTCCCTGAGGAGCCTCCTGTGAGGCTGAGAGAATCTCCCAGCCTCAACTCCCATGGATGTTTTCAGTTGGTGCTCTTAGGCTTTGTTTCCTGGCAGCGCTGGGTCCCTGGGTTGCGTGGTCTGTGTTGCTTAGTTTGTCTGCGCTTGAATGTGTGGCTGGGGTGCACTGGGTCTGCTCGTTGCCTCCTGCACCCAGGGTCTGCCACCGGTCTATCAGCTGCCCCTGCGCTTCTGGGGTCCACCAACTGCCGTCTGCACCCTGCACACCACGCCTACCAGCCATCGCTTTTTCCTGCTGGGACCCCTGGACCCCTCTCCTTAGGCCTCCGACTCCACCCTTCCTTACCAGTCTGGATATATGGTAGTCAGACTTCCATTTGGTTCATTTCTCTCTGTTCTGGTTGTTTCTTGTTTCTCAATTTTTGTTGTCCTTAGTTTTGCTTGCATGAGGAGGCACAGTGCAACTACCTATGCCTCCATCTTGGCTGGAAATCAGAATGTAGAGGTCTTTTATATATTGCCTAATCTCCCTGTTTAGAATTTCCAGTACAATGGTGAATAAAAGTTGAGACCTTATATTAAATGCTGATGTTTACAGCTATAAATTTTCATCTAAGCCTTGTTTTAGTGGTATTTCTTAAGTTTTAGCATATTATACCTTAATTTTCATTTATATTTAGCATTCTAAAATTTTCCTTGTGATTTTCTTCTTTGTCCTGTGGTTATTTAGAAGTAGATTGTGTTATTTCACACATGTGAAAGAGGGTGTGGCAAAAGTGTGTTTACAGTGGTGAGTACACAAAACACAGTTTATTCTTGTATTGTTTATTAATTATCATATTATTTTCCATACAAACAAATGTAAACCTACCTTTCCCCACCCTGGTATTTGTGAATTTCCAAGATTTTTTTTGTTTGTTTTTGACTTCTGCTATTCCATTGTGGTCATAGCACATACTTTGTATGATATCAGCTACTTTAAACTTATTAAGACTTGTTTTATGACTTAACATATGGTATATCTTGGAGAATGTTGTATGTGCCCTCGAGCAGAAAATGTATTCTGCTGTTGTTAAGTGTTCTATATATGTCGGTTAGTTCTAGTTGTTTTATAGTATTGTTCAAGACTTCTGTATCCTTACAGATTTATCTAGTTGTTTTATCCATTATTAAGAGTGGGGTGTTGAAGTGTCCAATTACTTTTGTTGAATTGTCTATTTTCTCCTCAATTCTATCAGATTTTACTTCTTAAATTTTGGGGCTCTGGTATTAGCTGAATATATTTATAATTGATGTAGCCTCTTGATGGATTGAGTCTTTTATCATTATAAAATGTCCTTTGTTTCTAGAATAATTATTTTAATTTTTATTGTCTTTTACCATTACCATTTATCCCTCCATCCCCTCTTCCACCTCCACTTACTCCCTCCCCACCTCAATCACCACACTATTATCCATGTCCATGAGTTCTTTCCCTCCTTTTTGCTTGATCCCTCCTCTGCCTAACCCATACCCACAGAGCTGTCAGCCTGCTCCCTATCAATGAATCTGTCTCTATTTTGATTGTTAGTTCAGTTTTTTTATTAGATTCCACATATAAGTGAAACAATATCACAATTATCTTTTCCTGACTGGCTTACTATATTTAGCATAATGTTCTCCAGGTTCTTCCATGCTGTCGTAAAGAGTAAAATTTTCTTCTTTTTTATGGCTGAATAGCATTCCATTATGTAAACATACCACAGCCTTTTTTATCCACTCACCTACTAATGGACATTTGGGCTTCTTCCAGATGTTGACTGTAATAAATAATGCTGCAATGAACATAGAGGAGTATATATTCTTTGGAATTAGTGTCTCAGGTTTCTTTGGATAAATTCATAGAAGTGGAATTGCTGGGTCATAAGGCAGTCCCTTTTTTAATTTTTTAAGGTAACTCCAAACAGCTTTCCACACTGGCTGTACCAATCTGTATTTCCCCAAGAGTGCATGAGGGTTCCCCTTTCTCTACATCCTTACCAGCACTTGTTTGTTGATTTGTTGACAATGGCTGTACTGACAAGTGTGAGGTAATATTTCATTGTGGTTTTAATTTGCATTTCTCTGATGATTAATGACATTGAGCATCTTTTCACATGTTTATTGACCATGTCTATACCCTTTTTGGAGAAGTGTCTATTCAGGTCCTATGCCAATTTTTTTATTGGAATGTTTGTGGGTTTTGGTGTTGAGTTTTAAAAGTTCTTTATAAACTATGGATATTAGCCCCTTATCAGATGTGTCAGCAAATATATTCTCCTATTCAGTGGAATGTCTTTTCATTTTGTTGATGATTTACTTTGCTGTGAAAAAACTTTTTAGTTTGATGTAGTCCCATGTGTTTAATTTTTCTTTTGTTTCACTTATCCAAGGTGACATAGCAGAAAAAATGTTGCTATAAGAAATGTCCAAGATTCTACTGCTTATGTTTTCTTCTAGGATTTTTATGGTTTCAGGTCTAACATTTAAGTCTTAAGCTATTTTTAATTTATTTTTGTGTGTAGTGTAAAAGGTGGTCTAGTTTCATTTTTTTGTGTGTACCTGTCCAATTTCCCCAAAACCATTTTTTGATTAAACTATCTTTAACTCATTGTATTTTTTTACCTCCTTGGTCAAATATTAATTGACTATAAAGGTGTTCATTTATTTCTGGTCTTTATTCTGTTCTATTGAAAATGTCCATTTTTATGCCAGTACCATGCAGTTCAGATTACTATGGGCTTAAAGTATAGTTTGATATTAGGTAGCATGATTCCTCCAACTCTGTTATTCTTTCTCAAGATTACTGTTGCTATTTGGGGTCTTTTGTGGTTCTAAATAACTTTTTGAAATATTTGTTCAAGTTCTGTGAAATACATCATTGGTATCTTGATAGGAATTTCATTGAATGTATAGACTGCTTTGGGTAGTATGGACGTTTTAGTAATGTTAATTCTTCATATCCATGAATATAGTATGTGCTTCAACTTATTTATATCTCCTTCAATTTCTTCAGTATCATATAGTTTTCCAAGTACAGCTCTATTACATCCTTAGTTAAATTTATTCCTAGGTATTTTATTCTTTTTGAAGCAATTGTGAATGGGATTGTTTTCTTAATTTCTCTTTCTGATAGTTTATTATTGGTTTATAAAATGCAGCTGATTTCCAGGTATTAATTTTATATCCTGCAACTTTGCTGAATTCATTTATCAGTTCTAGTATTGTCTTGGCAGAATCTTGGGGACTCTCTATGTACAGAATCATGCTATCTGCAAATAAAGATTGTTTTACTTCTTCCTGTCCAATTTGGATGCCTTTTTTTCCTTCTTGTCTGATTGCAGTGTCTAGGACTTCCAAAAGCATGTTGAATAAGAGAGGTGAAAGTCGACATCCCTGTTTTGTTCCCAGTCTTAAGGAAAATGCTTGTAGTTTTTGCCCAAAGAGAATGATGATGGCAGTGAGTTTGTCATATATGGTCTTTATTGTGATTAGATATGTTCCCTCTATACTGGCTTTGATGAGAGTTTTGTTATCATAAACTAGATTTTTTTCAAATTCTTATTTTGCATCTATTGATATGATCATGTGCTTTTTATACTTCATTGTGCTTATGTGATGTATCATTTATTGATTAGCAATCATTGTATCAACCTTGTATCCCTGGAATAAATCCCATTTGGCCACTGTGTATGATCTTTTTGATGTATTTCTGTATTCACTTTGCTAATATTTTGTTAAGGATTTTAGCACTTATGTTTATTAGGAATATTGGTTGTTAATTTTCCTTCTTTGTGGTGTCTTTATCTGGTTTTGGAATTAGGATTATGGTGGACAGTAGAATGAGTTTATCAGTTGTTTTATCTTCTTGAATTTTTGGGAATAGATTGAGAAAGAGCGGTTGTTAGTTCTTCCTGGAATGTTTGCTAAAATTCACCTGTGAAGCTATACAGTCCAGGGCTCTTGTGTTTGGGAGTTTTTAAATTACTGCTTCAGTTTCACTAGGTATAGTCTGTCTATTCAGATTCTCTGGTTCTTCCTGATTTAGTTTTGGAAGATTATACATTTCTAGGAATTTATTCATTTCACCCAGGTTGTCCCATTTGTTGAATTGTAATTGTTTATAATATATCTTACAATCCTCTGTATTTCTTTGGTGTCAATTGTTATTTCTCTTTCATTTCTGATTTTATTTATTTGGGTACTCCATTTTTTTCTTTATGAGTCTGGTTAAAGGTTTGTCCATCTTATTTATCTTTTCAAAGAGTGAGCTCTTAGATTCATTGATCTTTTGTATTGAATTTTAGACTCTATTTCATTTATTTCTGCTCTGATCTTTATTATTTCCTCCCTTCTACTCACTTTGGGCTTTGTTTTTGTTCTTTTTCAAGTTCCTTCAAGTGTAAAGTTAGATTGTGCATTTTAGATTTTTCTTGTTTTTTTTTTTTTTTTTTTGAGATAGGCCTGTGATGCTATGAATCTCCCTCTTAGGACTACTTTCCCTGGGTCCCATAGATACTGGGTTGGTGTGGTTTTATTTTAATTTATTTCAAGGTATCTTTTTTAAAAAGTAATTTTATTTGAATTATTGTTCAAGTACAATTTTTCATCCCAGCCCACCCACGCAGCCCTCTTCACCTCCCACCCATTTCCACCTGCCCCTAGTTTTTGTCCATGTGTCCTTTATATTTGTTCCTATAAACCCTTCCCCTTTTCCCCTGAACTCCTCTGAAATTTTTTATTTCTTCCTTGATCTCATTATTGACCCATTGATTGTTTAATAATGTTATTTAGCTTCCATGTCTCTATGTATTTTTCAGTATTCTTATTGTGACTAATTTCTAGTTGCACAGTATTATGAGCAGAGAAGATGCTTGATATGATTTCAATCTTCTTAAAATTATCACAACTTGTTTTGTGTCCTAACATGTGGTCTTAGAAAACATTTCATGTGCACTTGAAAAGAGTATATTCTGTTGCTTTGGGATGAAGTGCTCTGAAGATATCAGTTAAATCTATTTGATCTAGTGTGTCATTTAAGGTCATCATCTCCTTTTTGCCTTGTTGATTTTCAGTCTGGAAGGTCAATAGAATGTTAAAATCACCTACTATGATGATATTTCTGTTAATCTCTCCCTTTATGTCCATCAAGATTTGCTTTACATATTTAGGTGATCCTATGTTGGATGCAAAAATGTTTACTAGGGTTGGTTATATTTTTTTGATGGATTGTTCCCTTTATCATTATGTGGTTTCCTTCTTTGTGTAGTTTCTCTCACTATAGTCTTGGCTTTAAATCCTATTTTGTCAAATATAAGTGCTGCTATCCCAGCTCTTTTTAGCTTTTCTATTCGCATGAAATATCTTTTTCTATTCCTTTACTTTTAGTGTGTGTATTGAGGTGTGTCTCTTGGATGAAGTGTGTATTCCCGGCTGGCAGTGTGCACGTGAAACACTGCAGATGGCTCGTCGAAACACGAGAAATAATCATGCACAGAAACAGTTTTCTGTGGGGAAGTAAAGAATGTAGTGGCCACTCTCCAAGTCAGGGAGCTTCCTGTTCCTTTACTCCAGTGGGTTTTTATTGAGAAAGTAGACATAGTTTGTGGATTCACAGTCTGGCAGAAGGGGTCAAAGGGAACACGTAACTTAAAAAGATGCTAACAGAGTTTCTGTTGTGATTCGGGCAGAGATTGGAGTTTTATCATATGAAAGGACTACAGGTTCCAAAGGTTTCCTGACTGTGCCTTCAAATTCCAAGTTAATAACATCCTCCAGCAAACAGATCTCACAGGATCTTGCATATTCTATGTTCCAGGCCTGATTACCCTGGGGGTCCGCCGTCTCTGGTCTGAGCTGCCCCTTTGGCTGTTTGCTAAGCCCCGAGAAGGGCAGGAGACAGAGGCAGCCAGGAGACTTGGAATTCTTACATCTAAGTACAAAGACTCAGGCTAAGAGGGGGCAGGGCTTGATATTGATCACCCCTTCCTTTCCACAGCCCCTTCATTTCCACAGCCTTGTGAGTCTTATTCCACAGGCCTTTATGTGGTCAGTATCTGTCTTAGATTGCCCCTTGATTAAGGAGTCTTACCCGTCATTGGTAAACTGATCAAGCATTTAAAGGCCAGGCACAGAACAGGTAGCGTTCATGCCAGGGGGATAAGTTTTTGTCTCCTCAGTGGCTCCTGGTCCGAAGGTCTCTCACTCAGCCTAAGTCACAGGGGGTTACAGCTTCCTGAGACCAGGCAGGGTGGCCCTCAACACTTGGAAACAGCATATATATGGGTTTTGTTTTCTTCTCCATTCAGCTATCCTGTGCCTTTTGATTGGAGCAATTTAGCTATTTACATTTAAAGTGATTATTAATAGATATGTATTTAATCCATTTCATTTTTAACTATTTTCCTCTGTTTTTTTTCTTTTTCTTCTTCTTAGGAAAGCCATTTAACATTTGTTGCAATACTAGTTTGTGGTAGCAGACTCTTTTAGCTTTTTCTTGTTGAGTAGCTTTTTATTTCTCCTTCAATTTTAAGTGATAGCCTTGCTGAGTAAAGTAGCATTGGTTAATGGTCCTTGCTATTTATCCCTTTGAATATTTCATGTCAATCCCTTCTGGCCTGAAATGTTTCTGTCAACAAACCAGTCTAATGGCAGCTGGTACCTTGTAGGTAACTAACTGCTTTTCTCTTGCAGATTTTAAGATTCTCTCCTTGTCTTTAAATTTTCCCATTTCAATTATGATGTGTCTTGGTGTGGACCTCTTTGCATCTATCTTGTCAGGGACTGTGCTTCCTGGGCTGGTGTGTCTTCTTTTTTCACTAGGTTAGGGAAGTTTTTGGTCATTACTCTTTCAAATAGGTTCTCAATTCCTTGTTCTCTCCTTTCTCCTTTTGGTACCCCTTTTTTTGTGGATGTTGTTAAGCTTCATGTTTTCCCAAAGGTCCCTTAAACTATCCTCATTTTAAGATATTTTTTTCCTTTTTTATTGTTCTGATTGGGTATTTTCTATATCTCATCTTTCAAATCACTGCTTTGATTCTCTGTTCCATCTAATATACTCTAATTCCTTCCAGTGTATTATTTATTTCAGATATTGCATTCTTTGTTTTTTACTAGTTCTTGTTGTAATGGTTTCTATGTCCTTTTTGTTGTTGAGTATCCTCATAATCATTACTTTAAACCCTATATCTGATACATTGCTTGTCTTAATTTCATTTAGCTGTTCTTCTGGAGAATTCTCTTTTTTTCCCATTTGGGGTCTATTTCTTTTTCTTCTCATTTTGCCTGCCTCCTTGTGTTTGTTTCTATGTATTAGGTAAATCTGCAAAGACTCTGATGCCAGTCTATGTCAGACACTACCTGTGACTGGCTTTGAGTAACCTGTTTGAAGCTATCAGTGATCCACAGTTTCTGGTTTCCTCTGCTGGGCATGAGTGAGTGCAGAAAGAACCAAGCTGCTCCGCAAGGCCAGCCTTTTCAGCACTGGGCCTGGAGGAGTTTCAGGCAAACTCTCAAAGCTTCCAGAAATCTGCCTCCACCTGCAAGCTTTCTGGTAGGCTTAATAACTGAAAGATCCTCCTTTGTAGAATACAAAGCCTCCTTTGGAGAATAAGCTTTTTGTACTAGGTGAGCTCTGAGTCTGGTCAAATATAGACATTCTTGAAAATAGCCTCTTCTGGGGAACTAGCAAAAATAATGACAATTTTTTTTGCAATGAGACCTTAAAAGAATTTCATCCCTGTTCAGCTTCCCCCAATAGCTTCCAGAATTTTCATGACAAGTGTGAGGTTTTACTTTTCAAGGCATTGGGAGCTAATGAGTGTGGGGAGAGGGCAGGATTAGGGCAAGTTAAAACACCACAAAGCCTATGATTCTTACTGAGATTCAGCTGGATTTGTGTGTGTATGTGTGTGTGAACAAATGCTCCCTTATTTACTCCAAGCCCTTGATTAATTACCAAAGTTCTTTTCAAAAAAGTTGATTCTGATCAGTTTGTCTAGTTTTCTTACTGTTTTTATGGGACAAGAGAGGGTTTTTGGTGGTGTTTACTCTACCATTTTGCTGACATTTGGCTATGCTCTTTTGAAAGCACTTCTGTGATATCTGTTTAAACTTAAAATACACATAATCTTTGATCCAACACATTCAATTTCAAGAGTTTATTTTTCATATATGGGCACATATGACTAAAGACCTTTGGTCAAGAATACCCATTGAGGAATATGTGGGGTCACCATATCACCCTTGTGTGCCTTTTGCCAGGGAACTTATACATGTAACAGCCCAGCTACCCAGCAGAATGCCCTGCAACTGAAACCAGAAATTTGGCATTTATGCTGCTTGTCACCACCAGAACCAATCAGTAAAGACAGGGATTGAATCTTTATGGGTGCTTTATTCAAATGGCCAGTGATCTGAGAAAATGGTAGGTTATGTACCCTAAAAGACCATCTTATGTTTCATTTTAAACAGGCCCTTTTTATAATGAGAAGAAAAGTAGAATGCAGGGAAAATGTTAATCAGATAAAAGCTGCAGCAGTATTTCATCTGTTGGCTGGTGGTTCTTTATCTGTGTTCTGGGCAGTGAAGGTCTCTACCTGGAGCACAATGGCTCAGATGCCATCTTGATTGCTTGCAATCCCACTGGGACACAAAGGTGGAATTGCATGTGGTCTTCTTGAGTCAGGGTGGGTCATACCTTCAGTTCCTGAAACAATAGTTTTTACATGCATTAATTACTTAGCTTATTAAGGATTGCTTAAAATTCTTGAGTTCCCCCATCATAACTATTACAAAATATGAGGAGTTCCCCAGAGAAAATAGCAAATTGAAAACAGTGTGTGAAGCATAAGATTTTTAGTTCAGTAAAGGAGCCCTGTGTGCAGATGTAAATAATTTCATGAATACCAAGAAAGTTTGGAAGTTTGCACACATGAAACTGTTAATAGTGGATGTCTCTGGGAGGGGCTGTAGCCTGGAGTGAGAGGGAATGCATTTTTCTCTGTATAATCTTTTGTACTGTTGAATATTCTCATGAGCATATATTCCCTCCTTTTATACATTTTCCCTTCTACACATTTCAGTTTTAAACTGTGTAATAGAAACAAGCAAACTAGACAAATAAATGTGTGAATGCATAGATGAGCCCTGTGCAGGTAGGTCTGTTTTCCTCTTCCCTGGTATTCTGGTTCTAGCTAGAAGAATGAAGAGTATTTCTCTACAGGCCATGCTCACTACTCAGGGGTTCCGGGGACAGATGTGGGACTCCAGAGGGGAAAATGCACATACCCTTTTCTTACCTGTGTGATTTCACCTGGAATTCTCAGGAGAGGCCTGTCCAGCCTTGGCTCCGGGTCACCACTCAGATAGTAATGGCCAGGAACTCAGGGCATTTTCCAGGGGACTGCATCTGTCTGGGATGAAAGAGGGTATGGTGGCATCTTTCAGAGCCTTGATTCTGGGAATGACTGTGAAAGAACTTTCCTGGGAATGTTTGTGTCTGCTCTAGGAATAGGCATGTGAACCAAAACACATATGGGCTCATGCACACACAACTCACCTCATGTCCAGTTGGCATAGATTTTCTTTCTACCAGCCTGGAGTATCATTTTCTTTCTCTGGCTCAAGACAGGCTCTGTGTTTGCATAGATGCTCATGGGCAGGCAGGTGCAACCCTCTTGAGGGAGGTGGTCATAATTTCCAGAAGCCCACTACCAGTTCACATACCTGTCAACCAACCAGCCACCCCTCTGACACTCCTTTAGGGTGTCCCAGTGCCTCTCCTCTTCTCAGATGTCCAAGTGACTGTCAGGGTTTCCTTGTCTATTACAGACAGCCAAGAGAGAGAAGGCTAAGGGAGAGGCCATAAAATCTTCACAGTCATCTTGGTGCCTTTGCAGGGTTTAAGACCTTTGTAGAACTCTATGTAGATATGGGGATGGGATAATGAACGCTGGGGGAGGGAGGGACCCTGAATCCTAAAACCTGGAATAAAATATAAGTAAACTCAAAAAGCATAATGTAACTCTCCAAAATATTTAAAGCCAGTGAAGTAAACAAAGAAGCTCAAGCACAAGAGACCATATGTTCTGCTATGATTTGAACCTTTTCCTGAAGAGGGAACTCAGATGCACCTGCATTATACCCTGGCACACTTCTGTCTTTAGGCACCTGCTTCCTGCCAGGCCAGCTACTGCACTGGGCCTAGATCATGCCCAAGGTGTGCAAGGGGTGGGTCTCAGTGTGCCTTTGCCCAAGCAGTTGCAGGATGTGTGCACAGAGAAATGTCTGGGTGGCTGTGGCACTGTGTGTGTGAATGGGTCACTACAGACTCCTGTGAGTCTGAGGCCCGCATGGAGTCACAGTTTAGGAGAACACGGGCCGGGTTAGCCCTGACTGCCTCCTCCTAATCCAGGCAGGATTTAACCACCCTTCACTCCCTCCCAAATCCACCCAGGTCAGCTTGTCCTGAGCATTCTCTACCCCAAACACCTACACATACATATATACTCACTCACTCTCACTCACCAATGATCTCAAATATGTGTTATGTGTCAGAGTCTCCTCTGAGAACTGTGGGCAGCAGCTAGGTGACCTTGTGGAAAGGAGAGGGGAGGGCAGTCACTGACCTAGCCACACCACACGTTCTCTGGGCATCCCTAGGTGGTTGCAGATCCTCCAGAGTCTTACCTGTTCTGGCAACAACCAAGTGATAAACCTGACCTAGACATATTTGTGATTGGGCACCACAATTTGCAGTTGTCCAGTTGCTTTCAGGCTTCCTGGGCCTTCCTCACAGAGCAGAAAAAATGTGAGACCCAGGGTCTAATGGTGACTCTTGTCTTTCTAGGACTGAACTTCAGGATGGCCCTTGCCTTCTTCCTGGCTGACCAGAGGGCAGGTGACCTCAGTCTCCACCTGGTTTTGCACCTGCCCAGAGGGCACAGGAGGTGAAGAAAGTGGTGTCTCCTCCTTTTGTAGGGCTCAGGCTGCCATTCTAACAGTGAGGGCAGCAGTGGACACCAGGACAAGGCACTATGCACACCCAGCAGTCAGGACAGAGAGAACTTCCTGGGACCCATGAGTACTGACCCTTTGGAGCCAGAGGCGGGGGATGCAGAGACACAGGAGGCCAGGCCCCACAATCCCTATGGGCCCTGGGCACATTCTGCCCAGACTGGGATCACATGTCCTTAATGACTGAGGTACAGGAGGTTTGGGGGGGGGCAGCATATCACAGCTGAGTCCTTCCCACATAAATACCAGAAGAACTGGAGAGGGTGTGCTGTTATCTGGGAGTCTCCAGTTCTGAGAGTGGAGCAGTGGGAGGGGGTAGCACCAAGCGTGTCAGCTACCCCTGCTAGGCTGACGGACCTGCCTGCATTGCTGGTTCCACCTCTCTGCCCAGAAGCCTCAGGACTTTATTCTGTATTATCAGAGGAGACCAGCTGCAGGGGCCTTAGACATTACCAATCCAGGTGGGGAAACTGAGGCACAGAGAGGGGCATAGCTTGCCTTAGGCCCGCAGTCCAGTGGGGTCTAGTCCACTGCCTGAACACAGATCTCAGAGTCATGTATCAGCTGTGTCACTGGGCTGGTCCTAAGTCCCTTCATCTTGTGCTGGGAGAAACTAGCTATAGATTGTGACATCTGTTTATTCTTAATGAAAAAAATTTTTTTAATGTTGAGTTAACCAAAGTCCCCACAAGCCATGCTTACATCTCATACTGCAGGCATTTGGATTCTGCCCAAGAATGCTAGCAGCCCAGAGGCTTACCCCTCTTGGTACAGGGAAGGATCCAGGGAACAGGCAATCAGTCTCTGGATTGGGGTCTGGAGGAGAGAGGCAGTCACCATGAGTTGTCCTGGGACATCTTCTGGGAGTGGGGGGATAAAACAGACATTAGAAGGCAGTGATTCCCTTGATTCCAAGAAAAAGAGGGAATACATATTCCCAAGATACTCTCTCACCCCCACCCCATCACCTGCAGCTGTGGATTTTGAGAGATGCAGAAGAACTGAGCATTCATATCCCGGATTCACACCCTACATTATTAAAGGTCTCAGCCTTGTTTTCCCCTTTAAAAATGGAAACAAAGCCTTGATCTGCAAAGCCAGCCCTCTCCTGAAGGAATCCCCCTGATCCCAGAGGAGGGCAGATGCTGGGGTCTGGGGTGGGCTTCAGAAGGCTGGGTGGGGAGGCTAAATGGGGTGTGGCCAGTCCAATGATTTGCAGCCCTGAGACTGTTCCTGGAGGGCTAGACCTCATCTGAAACAATGAAGAGCTTCCATCCACTTGGGAAAATGCTACTACAGGTTCAGACCCAAAGAGGTTAAAACTGTCATACCATTTACACTGTGATTGCTGAGGGCCTCAAGGGAGGGTGTCAGAATCCTCAAGGCTTTCTGCAACAGAAGGTGTGAAAGCCTCTCAGGTAGCATTCCCCTGTGCCCCACAACCCCAAAATCAGGCACTCTGCAGAGCTTCTGGAGAATGCTAAAGATAGCTATAAGTGTCCAGGTGTCTTTCACTACAGCTCCTGACAGTGGTCGTTCTGTGCACCAAGTTCATTCTGGCATTGGGGACTTTGAACTTGCTATGCTCCCTGCCTGGCATGTCCTTTCTTGATACCTTCATAGGTTGGCTCCAACCCAGCATGGAAGTCTCTGCTCCAGGCTCACATTATGACACAGCCTCTCTCATCACCAGCTGTAATTTCATTCATTTGTTCATTTGTTCACTTGTTTACCATCCCATATCCCATGGCCCTAAAGTTAAATCCTCAAGCAGGGACTGTGTCTTTGAGAACTCAGCACATTGTAAATGTTCATCAGCTTTTTATTATAGTATATATTTTTAATTTTTACAAATTATTTTATTGTTGTTTAATTACAGTTGTCTGTATTTCCCCTCTACCAAGGATGGAACTGGAGAGCATTATGCTAAATGAAATAAGCTTTTAAAGAAATAAATAAGTGACCCTGACTGGTGTGGTTCAGTTGGTTGAGCGTTATTCCACAAAGCACAAGGGCACTAGTTAGATTCCTGGTCTGGCCACGTGCCTGGGTTGTGGGTTCAGTCCCAAGTCAGGGCGCATACAAGAGGCTATGGATCGATGTTTCGCTTCCATTGATAATCCTCTCCCTCTCTTTCTCCCTCCCCTCCTCTCTCTCTAAAACTAAATAAAAGCTTTTAAAAAAATAAGTATGTGAATAGTGTACTTAGGAATGCAAATTACCAACCAATTGTTGAAGAACCCACAAAGGACAGAAGCTGATCCAGGACCCTAGTGATTTATTCCTCTTCACCCTCACCAGAGTCAGACATCACTAATCTGATACAGGGCATTTGATTCAAGGAGTCTAGACAGAAGCTCTAATTCTCCCAGTGAGTCCCTCCAGGAAGCCACTAGCCCTCCTTGAGAGATGTTGGGAGGAAGACTAGGGGATAAGGTACGTGTGTGAATGGTCTGGCAGTCCAAGGGTGAAGCCCTTGAAGCTGCTTCAAGGGTTAGGAAGGCTTCCTGTAGGAGGTGAAAGGCATCAGGGGCAGTGGGAGAAGGACAATTTGGAAGCTGGGTAATAACATAAATAAACATCAAGTGGACACCAAGACAATAAAAACCAAGCTGCATAGAGAGGAGGGCACCTGTCGGGCTGGCTCAGGGACCCACTCACCTATTCCCAATCAGCTCCTACAGTGTCCCTGCCCTTACACCAAGCAGAGCCTTCTGGTGTGCCAGATGGAGGGGAAGTTTGTGGAGTGTTAGGAGAGGAGGAAAAGTGATGAGTACTGCTGAGAACACACACCAAAACATACTCCAGGTAGCTGAGACTGCTTGGGGGATCAGCTAGGTTTTTTTTTGACAGAGTTGAAAGACAGTCCTTCAAGGACCCAGGTGTCTGGAGGGTGCTGCTCCCATACAGCCAAGTTGCCTGATGTAGGCTTTGCTGACATCCAACCACGAGGCTCCTCAGGCTTCTTAGATACTCACACACATCCCTCACCCTGCTGGGAGCAGTGTCCTTTCTCTGCGAGCCTGTGGAGGACCTCAGTGGGCTACTGCTAGTGCAGCCCTGCCTCCCACCAGGCATTCTCAGGAGGAGCTCCAAAGCCTCAAGTCCTGGTTTTAAGGAAAGAACATGCATTGATTGTGTTGTGCCAAAGATTGAACTATTTGTGTTCATTGGAAAAAGTTTGGGAAGCACTTAACAAGAATAAATTAAGAGAAGAGCAAAATGAGGGCCTGTGGGGAAGGAGCCAGTGGAGGAATGACCCCCTGATTAACTTGCAGTGTGTATATGCTCATCTGTTTTATAGACACACACATGTGCTTATCGAGGCTTGCACAGCACTAACATACTCGTGACCAAAGCAACATGTGCAAATGCATAAACACAAGAGATGCACACTCATGTGCACATACAAGGTCACACATGCATGTGTGTGCACACAGATGCTCTGTGCTTTAAACCATGCCTGCTGCCAAGGAGTGGAAGCCAATCTATGTCATCTACTTCTTTCCTTTTCCTGCCAGTGACATGTCCTTTCCCCAACACTCATGCTAATGCTTCATTTTTTAACATAATTTTTGCAGATTTCACTGGTGAAAATCAACAATGCAGGGCTTTTTGTTGCCATGAAGCAATTCACTTATTCTTGACAGACCTTTCCTGTTTCTTCATTTGTGTACCCCTCCCCCTCTTTCTAGGCTCTGGGATGGAGGCTCTGCCACAAGGACATTCACTCCTTGTCCTTGTGCCACTTTGTGTTGCCGGATTCTGAGGCAGTCAGTCTTTTGCTTAGGCGATGGGGTAGGTTTGAGGGCTGTGTATGGGGAGAGTCTCCAGCCTTCTCTTCCCAATGGGTACTTCCATTGGGCTCTTCATGGGAGCCTAGTTGCACATCATGACTTCTTTCATCTCAAGGAAGCCTTCTGCCCTGGCCTTGCCTGCCTAGGTGACCCAGAAGCCTCCTCCTGACGTTTCCACCTCCAGTTCCATCCTCTAGTCCCCACAGATGCCCTGAACTTCACTAGGCCCTCTGCCTGAGTCTGACCCTTGACCCTCATGTCCTGTTTCCCTGCTTTCCACTTCGTAAGCTTCTTCCAGGCTTCCCACTGTCCACTCTGTGCATTTGCACAGTGTGCCTCTTAATCTGTGGTCCTGCATTCCAACCCAAGTTCTCATACTGTCTTCCAAAGCAACTGAGTCCTCATGCACCCTTGGAAGCAGGGTCTCTGAGGCCAGGTCCTGGACATTGCTTTTTTAGCAAGTTCTGAGGGATTTAATCAGGTTTGGGAGCCCCTATCTGGAGGTACCTCTGAGCCCTACATTCCCCCTCTTCTGCTTCTGTGTCTGTGACAGCTCTATAGTGTAGCTGAGTCCTGGGTGGACCCCTGGCCTGCAGAACCATCAGAGAGTGGATCCTTAGGAGCTTCAGGAGACATCTGTGTCCCCTGGTCTCCAGGACACTAAAGTGGATAGACAGATTCCCGGAAGCCTCATGTGAAAAGACATTTCAAATCCTCTATGGTATCTTAACATACTCGTATATCCTAACAGAGCACATTTGTGCTGATGGAGATCTTCATTCTCGGTGATGGAGGAGAAATGGTGGGTTTGTGTCTCTGCAGCACCTAGAAGCAAGGCAGCCTCACTCCAGCTTCTTGCCTGGTAGGGGCCTTCTCCAGGGCAGCCCAGACCTGTGGGGCTAGGCTCAGATGAGAAAAATACACATGCAGGCAGGGCCAGTGCTGCAAACACACAGGAGGACTGGGATTGGTTCTTGGATGGACCAGTGTGGCTAGCCACCCGGTGGGGTGGGGTTGAAGGGAGGGGACACATTACAAGGGCCATCCTCAATCCCTGCAGGTCTCCTGGAACACTCAAGAGAAAGTGGCTTTGTGGTCAAATACCTTTGAGAAATGCTCTGTCCAGTGGACCCTGTAGAGCACAGCTGCCACATGCAATGCAAGGGTGCCAGGCCATGGGGTGAGTGGGCTGGGAGCCAACTGGATTTCTGCTTGTGTAGCATGCCCTGCTAGGGCAAAGTGTGCCTTTTTCAAATTCTCATGAAAGCACTGTAAGGATGAGAAGCACTTCCAGCCCTGCTTGGGCTGAGATTCTAAGAAACCTGGGGTGAAGCCCAGTGCTCAGCATTGATCCTAGAACCCTGCTTTCCTACAGCACTGGAACCAGAGCACCCATGGGGGACACTGGTCTGAGACCACAAGCTTCCCAGGAGACAAGTCAGTCCTATGTTTGTACCACCTTGCTTTGTGCTCTGGGCCTTTGTCTTCTCACCTGTGAGATGTGTGGAGGTGTTGCCTAAAGTGTTTTGGTTTATAGGTTGGTGCATACCAAGATAGCATTTCCTCCACAGGGCACCCTGTCAGTGCTTATTGTCATGGTGACCAACAAGAATGGGGCAGATGTGAATGCAAAAACAAGCTGGGCTGGGGTAACATATGGGGTGGGCCAGAGTGACACCCATGACAGAAGCAGAAGGACAGTAGTCTGGGCCATCTCGCCTCAACCATCCTCTATCTTTTGGATGTGACAAGATTTCTAGCTCCAGCATGTCTGTGGGCCTGGGAAGAAGTCACTGTGTAGAACTCAGTTTCTCTCCCCATACAATGGAGAAAGACCGAATGGTCCTTCTCTCTGCCCATGCGCTTCCACCTGTATTGTGACTGATTTAGTGTTCATCAGATATCCCACCTCTTTCCAGGAGGGGTCAACTGTGCCACCTACATGTCCTGCTTTCATAGCTTACCAGCCCCTCTGCCTAAAGGATGCACAATAACCAGCATTCACCCAAATCAAATTTGGTATCAGCACCATCTGTGAGAAAGAACATCCTGAGTCCTGATTTGGGGTGGGGACTGAGGCTCACTACGACCTAAGGGCTCTCTGCTAATGACATACAGTCTAGTGGCAATGCTAATGAGTCTGTGCACTCCCTACCTCACCATGACACAGAGACAAGCAAAAACTCTCTTGGACCACATGCCCTGCTGTCCCCCAAGGCCAGAGGACTGCCTTCGGGGACAATGTTCATACCTTCTGGAGGCCCCAGCCTCAGGATCTCTATGCCCTCAGCCATGGGATCCTGCAGGACTTGAAAGTTTCACCTCAGACTGACCTTCCTGTGATCACTCCAGGGTCAGCTTTCCCACAGCAGAATTTCTAAGCCTGGGGCCATAAGCCTTGGCAAGAGGGATGTTCTATGTACCAGGCCCTTCAATTTCAGGGCAGACTTTCAGCTGGGCCAGATGTCAGTGCCAGAGGAATGGAAACTCCTGGGGAACATCCAGCAGGCAGGCCTTGCTGTTCCAGTCTGGTGGGAGTCTGACTTTGGCGAGCAGCCACCTTCCTCTGCGGCTTCCACTGCTGACACTTGCCAGGGAGGCAAGTCTAGGCTTTGACTGCATTTCTCCTAGAGAGTGTTATCCCTCCTCCTCTGCCCTCAAAAGATGAATGCTGGCTGCTGGTCACAAAAAGATAGCAACAACTTTGTTCCAGAAACTGGCCTGACTAGGAACTGTTGCCCAAAGGGAAGCCTTGCTTAGGAGAAATTTATTTCTTCATGAACAGGAGCCTGAGTGTGGCCTCTCTGAGACCACTGGATGGGGCCATGGAAATAACTGGGGTGTGACCTTAGGCAGCCCTGGTAGTACTTGTAGAACTTGTTGGTTCACCCCTATATCCCAGGGTCCTGGGTCCCAGGAGGCTGACCCACCCACTGGTGGGCACCTGGGCAGTGGCCCACAGGCCCCTGCTGGCAGCCATGGACAGGTAGCTCCACTTCTGCCCAGTGATCTCTGTGTAGGGGCTCTGGTCCATGCTCTGCTCACCTCTACCAGCCCATACTGGTAGGGGACCAGTATGAGGGGCAGCAGGACTCCAGGAAAGCATGCTCAGGGAGAGGTACTGCTAGGAACTGCCCCTCACTTCCTCTCTGGGATGACAAGACCCAGGAGTGCTCAGCCCAGGCTTGCCTCCTTCCCTCCCTCCCTCTACAGCTTGTGTTCCTGTATTCTATCTAGATAGAGACCTCACCTGGATAAAGGACTCTCCTCTCATCTGCATCTTCTCCCAGGAACACAAATACAGGAGAGATTTCTCTCCTTACACACCTTCAACTCCCTTTGCAAAAGGCTGTTCTCTAACAGTCTAGCACCTCCTGGTGCCCCTTGCAGGACCAGTGTGCCTTCTCGAGCACCTGGATCTCTGTGTCCTCTCAGCCCTGCCTCCAGGCACTTCCCCAACTCCCAGAACTCTCTGGGTCTGACCAGACCCCCTCAGAAATTGTGTCCTGTTGGCAGAGATCCAGGATACCTATAGAGTAGACAGAGAAGGTGAGTGAGAACCTGGCTGAGTGGAGGGAGGGCATACTGAGACATCTGGTCTGTTTGGATCTTTTAGCAGCCAAGGGCTCTCCAGGCTTTCCAGGTAAACATCCTCCTTTCCTGGGGTGAGTGCTGAGGCACAGAAGTGAGGTGGCCCTTAGGACCTCAGCATCATGACCAAGACAGCCCCAGTGGTGAGCAAAGAGTTCAGGCTGCATGAGACCTAGAGGAAGGGCTTCTCCTTACCAGGATCTACCATATATTTTCTTTGCAGGAGGGCTAAGTTCCCTTCCAGGCACAGTAGGACACAGTGCTGTGTGTCAGGGTGGCTACCAGCTGGCAGAGTGAAGGCATGCCTCTCTCCAGTCAGCCTCAGCACCCTGCCAGCACTCTTCAGGTCCCTGCCTGGCCTACCTTGCCCCTCAGTACTGCTGCCACTGTGTGCACAGTGGGCAGGGTAGGCCTTTGGAGGGCTAGGTTGAGGACAGGGATCCATGGTCATATACCTGACAACCCTGTGCTCAGCTGAGGTTCTTCTCCACCTGACCTATTAGTGGGGCAGCACTGACAGGGTCTAGGGGCAATGAACAGCCACATCCCGAACAGTCTGTTACAGTTAGTCATACACTTGGTGACATACATGCACTTAGCTATACACCCAGAGTGGGTGGACAGCTTGTCCCTTAATCAGTTACCACATTAGCAAAAAGGGGAGGCCACAGTTGAAGGACAAGTGGAGGCTGTGAGGAGAGTCCTGGGCAGGTTTGTGCCACATTGGGGGCTGTTTATTTGGACAGAGCAGTTAACTTCTGCAATATGTAGGGTTAGCTATCCCCACTCTCCACCCCCCCCCCCACACACATACCTTTTTACTGCAGTAATTCCTAGAAACATTAGTAACTCATTTGCTTAGAATACTATTTTACAAAGTGGTGGAGGGGGGGCTAATGGGACAGTGCTAGGGAAATACAGAGGCCTATATAGGTTCTCCAGTAGATATCAAGTCATGCCCAGCTCATCCAGGTCCCTTGGGGACAAGGTTAGCAGCTGAGAGAATTTGGCACTTCCCACTCCTCCCATGGGTCCTGGGCATAACTTCCATGGAGCTTCTGGGTGTGCTGGGGTGTGAGCACTGCGGGAAGACTGGTGACCACTCCAAGAGTGCTGACTGGCCCATAGGCTACCTCATTATCCAGCAGGTTCCTCACTATCACTGAGTGCAGGCAGCCCAACAACACAAACCCTGGGAGCTGAAAACTGAGAACTTTCTAGAGCTTCCCAAATGTTTGATTCATTTTGCTTTGTGTTTCAAATAACCCTGTGAGGTAAGAATTATGAACCCTGCATCATACCTGGGAAATTACAACTCCAAGAGGTGCCGCCCTTTTCACTCAGGGTTAGAACCCAAGCTCTGCTGCAGGGCTGCCCTGGGGTATGAAGTAGGTATAGGTAGCCAGTCAGTCAGTGTAAGGATGGGTAGTTAGTGCAGGAAGCAGACCCCGACTTCTGCTCCCTCACCCTCAGTGGCCACTCCCGTGTGGTCCTGTGGGCACAGTACAAATTTTCACCCATGACTGCTGCAAGCTTGGCCTCCCCTTGGCCTCCATTGCCCTGAAACCCAAGCCTCAGGGGTTTTAGTCTTGCAGGATCTTCGTCTGATCCTTATCAACATACCCTGGGGGGCACTTGGGGACCCACTTCTTCCTCTGTTCTTCAAGGTCAGTCACTCTGCATTAGGCCACCTTCCATCTTTCAAAATCCAAACCTTATAGGCTGTAACTTTATAAAGGAGGATCTAGGCATCTTCACTAGAAGGACTTTTGGTCTTTGGGGCCTGAGGGGAGAGAGGCCAAAGCCACTATTGTCCCCAGAATGTTCCCCTAAGTCAGCTTCTCTGAGGTGTGGCCCACAGCAGACTTGAAGAGCCCAGGAGCGCAGCTTTGCCTGAACTGTCTGCGACATTATTTCTTCTTTTTGGTTGTTTCCTCTCTCAACTTCTTTAGAAACAAAGTGTTTTGAATAATAGTGAACATATAGAAAAGTACATGAGTCATAAATGTGCAGTTCATTGATTTTTCATGGGGCGAATACTTGGGTAACTGGCACCCAGCCCTGCAACCCACCTTTACCTGGGTCCCTCTGGACCTGAATGTTTATGGAATCTCAATGGGATATTCTTCCATGCCTGTTTCTTATGGTCTACCTGACAGGGATGGGGCAATCTTTGCAGTGGTTGTATATGCACATCCTCATTGCTGTGCACACTCCACTGAGCAAATACACTGCAGCTCACTGTTGAGGTCTACTGGGGGGCTCCCAGTCTGGAGCAATTGTGAATAGTGCTGCTCTAAATGCTCCAGGAGGTGTCTTTTTGTTACAGAACAGACCCAAGGTGGGTGTACAATATACTATTACCTAAAGGACCCCCCACTAGGTTTGCTATGTCCGCCACCAGAGGAAAGATGTCTCTTAATGCCAGAGATTTGTGAAAAGGAAAGGAAATATTTGTTTAAAAGCTATACAGACTTAGAGTAGCGACTTAATGTCTTCATTAAAATACTAAAGTCCTTTAGGATACCACAGACACACACAGTCCTTCCTTCTCCCTCTGCCCTAGTGTGGGGTGCTGTATCTCAGGAAAAGAAGTAGACATCCATGATTCAGGCTCCCAGCCCAGCACCATCAGCTGTGTTGCCGCCACGATCTCCAATTAATCCAAAGCCATGTGGAACCTCCATATGGCCCACCAGCAAGAGTCCTTTCATCCCTTTTCTTCCAGGCAAAGTCTCTCCTGCTTCCTAAGCCATGTGGCAAAAGGGAGCACCCCAAAGCCACAGGGTCCCCTCTCTGCCAAAGCCACATGGTTCTCCCTTGCATGGCTGCTGCACCTGGGTTTAAATCCCCATGCCAATCTTCCTCTGCGGCCCCATTTCTGACCCCTCCTATAATCAGTTACACCTGCCAGCATTGCTGCATTCTTCCAGCTTTCCTGGGCTGCCATTGTAAATCTGGGAAGGTGTGGACCCATGGCATGGAGTCAGTCTTCTCCAAGCTCTCACACAGGTGCTATAACCAAGGGGAGCTGCCTCCATTACATCTTGGGTGGAAGTCACTTCCATGCCCCTAGCTCAAAGCATGGCCACAGCTATTTAACATATCCATGAAACCAGTTATCGATATGTTAATTGACCATGCCAGAGGTTAGCTGCAAAGCTGTTGCTATACAACACAGCTCCCAATGGCCCTGCTCCATGTGTCCCATGCCCCAGCTCAGCCTTGTGGGGGAGGTGAGGTGAGGACATCACATATATTTTTCTAATATTTCCTGGACACCTTGAATTCTGGACCCAAATAAGGATTACAAATCCTTATTTGGGGCCCCTCTCTTGGCTGTACCCTGTTACATTTTGGTAGGAGTGAATGAGCACTTCTGGTGGGTCTGCACATGCTCAGCTTCCACAGGCACTGTGGTACCATCTTCCCATGAGGTTTGACCAACTCACATTCCCACTGTTGGCCGGGGGTTTTCATTGGGTAACATTCTTGTCAACAGTTGACATTTTCTGCCTTTTCATTTTAGCTACTCTGGTGGGTATATGGCAGTGTCACTCTGTGGTTTTAATTTCCCTTCCTCTGATAACTAATAAAGTTGAGTGCTTTTTCTTATGTTTATCACCCTTTTCTTATGTTTATCACCCTTTGTGTATCTTTATATATACACACTTCCTTAAGTCTTTTGCCCATTTTTAAAAAATTGGGTCTTCTAAATTTTGACTTGTATGAGTTCTTTGTATTCTGGCTATAAGGCCTGTGTTACATATATACAACTGTATCTACATCTTCACGGATATATACAGACACACATTTATTCAATAGGTAGGTGTCAAGTGCTTTGTGCACAAACATGTCACAGTCACTTGGATATAGCATGGAACAAAATGAAGGCCTTGCCTGCATGGAGCTCAGATTCTCCCTAAAGGAGACAAATAATCAAGTAGAAGGAATATGTTGACTGCAGTAGCCATGTAGAGAAAAGGTCAGTGGAAGAGGAAGTGCAAGACTAGAGAGAGACACTATAAATATGTCAACTGAGAGGGTACATGTCAGTAAAGGCCTAAGGGGTAGATTCTGCATACACCTGGGGAATAGCACTGCATGTAGAGGGAGAATGGGCAGGGCCTGGGGAGGCTGGCACAGAGAGCTGCTGAGGGGGAATGAAATGGTAAGTCTCATGAGGTCAGATCAGCAGGGCCTAGGTAGCCACTAGGACTCTGGTTGGTATTCCATTGGCGGTTCAGAGCAGAGGAACAGGACCTGACTCAGGTTTTAAGAGGGTGCCTCTGGCTTCTGTTTTGAGGCAGCAAGGGTGGAAGCAGAGACACTAATTAGGAACCTGTTATAGTAGGTCCAGGTTCCTTTTTCAGTTTCCCATCTGTCCCAGCTGTCTCCACTTGTGAAGATATCCAGGATCACTGAATTTCTGGAATCAGGCTTCCCTGCTCTTTGCTACCCTCAGAGAGTCCTCTCATGGTCATGGTGGACACACTGTTCCCAGACCTATGTTCAGTTCTCATCATCTGGGGCCTCCATTCCTATGTGCCTCTTCTTTCCAGAAGTCCCCAACAGATATCCACTGGCAACACCAATGCAGGTCAATTTTCATTTTTTTTGTCCTTCTCTGTTTTATTTTTTCCAGTTTTTAAATTTTATTGTTGTTAACTACAGTTGTCTGCCTTTTCTCCCATCCTCTAACCCCCACTCTAGCCATCCCCACCTCCCTCCCATGATCCCAACCCCACCTTGGTTTCATCCACGTGTCATTTATAGTGGTTCCTGAAAACCCTTCACCCATTCCCCCTCATTATCCCCTCCCATCTCCCCCTGGTTACTGTGCATTTGTTCTTCATTTCAATGTCTCTGGTTATATTTTGCTTGCTTGTTTGCTTTGTTGATTAGATTCCACTTAAAGGTGAGATCATAATGGTATTTGTCCCTCACCACCTGGTGAATTTCACTCAGCATAATGTGCTTCAGTTCCATCCATGCTGTTTCAAAGGGTAGGACCTCCTTCTTTCTTTCTGCTTCATAGGATTCCATTGTGTAAATGTATCATAGTTTTTTGATCCATTCATTACCAATGGACTCTTAGGTTGCTTCCAGCACTTGGATATTGTAAATTGTGCTGCTATGAACATTGGGGTGTGTAGTTCTTTTGGATTGGTGTTTCAGGATTCTTAGGATAATCCTAGCAGTGGAATTGCCTGGTCAAAAGGCAGATCCATTTTTAGTTTTCTGAGGAAATTACATACTGTTTTCCATAATGGCTGCACCAGTGTGCAATCCCACCAACAGTGCACTAGGGTTCCCTTTCTCCACATCCTCTCCAACATTTGTTTTTTTAGCTTTGTTTATGATGGCCATTCTCACTGGTGTGAAGTGGTATCTCACTGTGGTTTCAATTTGCATCTATCTGATGGCTAGTGATGCTGAGCATCTTTTCATATATCTCTGGACCCTCTGTATGTCCTCCTTGGAGAAGTGTCTGTTCAAGTCCTTTGCCCATTTTTCAATTGGGTTGCTTGTCTTCTTAAGTGAAGTCATGTAAGTTCTTTATATATTTTGGAGATCAAGCCCTTGTCTGAGGTATCATTGGCAAATATGTTTTCCCATATGGTTGGTTCTCTTTTTATTTTAATGCTGTTTTCCTTAGCCATGCAGAAGCTTTTAATTTTGATGAGATCTCATTTGTTTATTCCTTCCTTTATGTCCCTTGCTCTGGGGGATGTAACAGTGAAAATACTGCTGCATGAAATATCTGAGATTTTCCTGCCTGTGTTCTCCTCTAGGACTTTAACGGTGTCACGATTTATATTTAACTCTTTTATCCACCTTGAATTTATTTTTGTGTATGGTGTAAGTTGGTGCTCAAGTGTCATTTTTTTGCATGTAGCTGTCCAGTTCTCCCAACACCATTTGTTGAAGAGCCTATTTTTACTCCACTTTATGCTTCTTACCCTTTTGTTGAAAATTAATTGACCATAGAGACTTGGGTTTATTTCTGGGCTCTCTGTTCTGTTCCATTGGTCTATGTGTCTGTTTTTATGCCTGTACCAGGTGTTTTGATTACAGTGGTCTTGTAATACAGTTTCATATCAGGTATCATGAACCCTTCAACTTTGTTCCTCTTTCTCAAAATTGCTGCAGCTATTCAGGGTCATTTATGGTTCCAAATACATTTTTGAAATGTTTGTTCTGTATCTGTGAAATGTGCCATTGGTACTTTAATAGGTATTGCATTGAATTGGGTAGTATGGACATTTTGATGCTGTTAATTCTTCCAATTTATGAACATGGTATATGCGCCCATTTTTCTGTGTCTTCTTTAATTTCTTTCTTCATTGTTGTGTAGTTTTCTGAGTTCAGGTCTTTTACCTTCTTGGTTAGGTTTGTTCCCAGGTATTTTATTTTTCTTGTTGCTATATCAAATGGGATTTTTTTCTGACTTCTGTTTCTGATATTTCATTGTTGGCATACAAAAATGCCTTTGATTTCTGAATATTGACTTTGTATCCCAGTGTTTTGCCAAATTCATTTATTAGGTCAAGCAGTTTTTTGGTGGAGTCTTTGGGGTTTTCTGTGTACTATCATGTCATCTGTAAATAATAATAGTTTTGTTTTCTCTTTTCCAATTTAGATGCCTTTTGTTTTTTTTTCTTGTCTGATTGCTGTGGCTAGGACTTACTATGTTGTACAGAAGTGGTAAAAGTGGATAACCTTGTCTTGTCACTGATCACAGTGGAAAATATTTTAGTTTTTTACTTTTGAGTATGATGTTGGCTGTAGGTCTCTCCTATATAGCCTCTATTAGGTTAAGGAATACTCCCTCTATTCCCACTTCACTGAGTGTTTTAATCATAATAGGTGCAGTACCTTATCAAATGCTTTTTCTGCATCTATTGATATGATCATGTGATTTTTGTCTTTGCTTTTGTTTGTGACATATTACATTTGTTGATTTGTGAATATTGTACCATCATTGCATCACTGGGATGAATCCCACTTGATTATTCTGTATTATATTTTTAATGTATTGCTGGATGCTGTTTGCCAATATTTTGTTGAGGATTTTAGTGTCTATGTTCATCAACAATATTGGCCTGAAGTTGTTTTTCTTTGTTGTGTCTTTTTTTCTTCTTTTTTATTTTTTTTTATTTAAATGAATGTTCAAATACAGTTTTCACCCCCTTACTCCCATTCAAGTCCTCCCA